>JAIUJO010001337.1:250000-252500 GCA_023846275.1 Vanilla planifolia
TCTTCTTCTTCTTCTTTTTCTTCTTCTTCATCTTCATCTTTTTCACCTTCACTTTTATCATCTTATTCTTCTTCTTCCCCTTCTTCTTTTTGTTCTACATCTTCTTTTTTTTCTTCTTCTTTTTCATTCTTTACTCCTTCTTCTTCTTCTTCTTCTTCTCCTTCCTCTTCTTTTATTTCTTCTTCTCCTTCTTCTTGATCTTCTTCTTCTCTTCTTCTTCTTTTTCTTCTTCTTCTTCTTCTCCCTCCCTTCTTCCTCTTCTTCTTCTTCTTCTTCATTCGACTTCTTCTTCTTCTTCTTCTTCTTTATCTATGTCTTCTTCTTCTTCTTCTTCTTCTTCATCTTCTTCTAATTCAGCTTCTTCTTCTCCATCTTCTTCTTCTTCTTCATCTTGTTCCTCTTCTTCCTCCTACCTCTTTTTCTTCTTCTTCATCTTCATCTTCTTCTGCTTCTTCTTCATCATCTTATTCTTTTCTTCTTCTTCTTCTTCTTCTTCTCCTACTTCTCCCTCTTCTTCTTCTTCATCATCTTCTTCTTCTTCTACTTGTTCTTCTTCCTCTTCTTCTTCTTGTTCTTCTTCTCCTTCTTCTTTATCTTCTTGTTCTTTTAGCTCTTCTTCTTTTTTGTCATCTTCTTTTTCTTCTTCTTCTTCTACTACTCCTACTTCTTCTTCTTCATTGTCTTGGTCTTCTTTATCTTCTTCCATATCTTCGTCTTCTTCTTCATCATCATCCTCTTCTTCTTATTCATATTCGGCTCCTTCTTCTTCTTGTTCTTCTTCTTCTCCTCTTTCTTCTTCTTCTTGTTCTCGTTCTTCTGCTTTTTTTTCTTCTTCTTCTCCTTCTTCATCGTCTTCTTCTTCATCTTCTTCTTCATCTTCTTCTTCTTCTTCTTTTTCTTCTTCATCTTCATTTTCTTCTTTGTCTTCCACTTTTTCTTCATCATCATCTTCTTCTTCTTCGTCCCTTCTTTCTTCTTCTCTTTCTTCTTCTTCTTCTCTTCTATTATTTATTATTATTATTATTCTCCTTCTTCTTGTTCATCATCATCATCATCCTATTTTTCTTTTACTTCTCCTTCTTTTACTTCTTGTTCTTCTTCTTTTTCATTCTTTGCTCCTTCATCTTCTTCTTCTTCTTCTTCTTTTCTTCTCCTTCTCCTCCTTCTTTTTCTACTTCTTCTTCTTTGACTTTCTCATCTTCTTCTTTCGCTTTATCAGCTTCTCCTTCTTCGTTTTGTTCTTTTATTTATTTTTCTTCCACTTGTTCTTCTTTATCTTTTCTTCTTCATTATCTTCTTCTTCTTCTAATTCTTCTTTCTCTACTTCTTCATCTTCTTCTTCTTTTTTTCTTCTTCTTCTATGCTAACATCTTCTTTGTTTTCTTCTTCTTTATCTTCTTCTTATTCTCCTTCTTCTTCTCCATCTTCTTATTCCACATGTCCTTCTTCTCCCTCCTTCTTCATCATCATCTTCTTTTTCTTCTTCTTCTTTGTCTTCTTTTTCTTCTTAATCTTCTTCTTCTTCTTCTTCTTCTTGTTCTTCTTCTTCTCTTCTTCTTCTTTGCCTTCTCCGTCTTCTTCAACTTCTTCTTCTTCTTCGTCTTCTTCTTATTCTTCTTCTTTGTGTTCTTCTTCTTCTTCTACTACTTCTTCCTCTTTTTCTACTTCCCCTTCATCTTCGTCCATTTCTTAGTATTCTTCTTCTCCATCTTCGCCTTTTTTCTCCTTTGACTTCTTCTTCTTCTTCTTCTTCATCTACTTCTTCATCTACTTCTTCTTCTCCTTCATCTTCTTCTTCTTCTTCTTCTTCTACTTCTACTCAAACTTCTTTTTCTTATTCTCCTTCTTCTTCTACTCCTTCTTCTTCTTATTCTTCTTGTTCTTCCTCTTCTTCTTCTTCTACTTCGCTCCTTTATTCTTTTTCTTTTTCAACTTTGACTTCTACGTCATCTTCTCTTCTATTACTTCTTGTTCTCCTTCGTCTTCTTCTTCTTCTTCGTCCACTTCTTCTTCTCCATCTTTTTCTTCAACTTTTCTTCTTCTTCTTCTTTTTTATTTTTCCCTTCTTTTTTGTCTTATTCTTTGTATTCTTCTTCTTCTTCTTTTACTTCTTCTTCTTCTTCTTCATCATAATCTTCTTCTTCGTCTTCTTCTTCTTCTTCTTCCGCCTCATTCTTCTTCTTTTTTGTTTATCTTCTTTTTCTTCTTAGTCTCCTTCTTCTTCTTGTTCTTCTACATCTTCCTCTTCTTCTTCATCTTCTTCTTCTTCTTCTTCCTTTTCTTCACCTTCTTCTACCTCTTCTACTTCTTCTTCTTCTTCTTGTTCTTCTTCTTCCTCTTCTTCTTCTTCTTCTTCTTCTTCTTAGACTTCTTCTTTTTCTTCTTCTTCATCTTCTTCTTCTTCTTCTTCTTCTTCATCTTATTCTACTTTTTTCTTGTTCTTCTTCTTCTTTTTTGCCTTCTTCTACTATCGTCTTCTTCTTCTTCTTCTTTGTCTTCT
>JAIUJO010001774.1:5000-7500 GCA_023846275.1 Vanilla planifolia
TCTTCTTCTTCTTCTTCTGCCTCTTCCTCTTCTTCTTCTTCTTCTTCTTCTTTTGCTTCTTGTTCTTCTTCTTCTTCTTCTGCTTCTTCTTCATCATCTTCCTCTTTTCTTCTTCTTCTTCTTCTTCTTCTTCTTTTCCATCCCCTTTTCCTTCTTCTTCTTCTTCTTCATCTTCTTCTTTGATAATTCTTCATCTACTTCTACTACTTCTTCTTCATCTCTTCTTCTTCCTTTTCTTCTTCTTCTTCTTCTTCTTCTTCTTCTTCTACTTCTCCAAATTCTTGCTCTTGATGCTTTTCTTCTTCTTCTTTTTCTTTTGCCTCTTGTTCTTCCTATTCTCTTTCTTCTTCATCCTCCTCTTCTTTTACTTCTTTTTCTTCTACCTCTTCAACTTCTTCTTCTGCCTCTTCTTCGTCTTCCTTTTCTTTTTCTCCTTCTTCCTCGTCCACTACTTTTTCTTCTTCCTATTCTTCATCTTTTTTCCTCTTCTTCTTTCTCCTCTTCTTATCCCTCTTCTCCTCCTTCGACTACTTATTATTCTACTACTATTATTACTACTACTAATACTTCTTCTTGTTCTTCTTCTTCTTTTTCTTCCTATTCTTCTTCTTCTTTTTCTTTCTGTTCTTCTTCTTCTTCTTTTATTCCTCTTCTTCCTTCTTTTCTTCCTTGTGTTGCTCTTCTTCTTCTTCTTCCCCTTCTTCTTCTTCCTCTTATACTTCTTTTTTTGCATTATCTTCTTCCTCCTCTTCCTCTTCTTCATCTTCTTCTACTTCTTATTCTTCCTCCTCCTCCCCTTCTTTTTCTTCTTCCTTTTCTACTACTACTTCTTGTCCTTCTCCTTCTCCTTTCTATTCTGCTTCCTCTTCTTCCACTTCCTCCTCTTCTTCTTCTTATTCTTCTACATCTTCTTTTTCTTCTAGTTCCTTTTCTTATTCTTCTATTTCTTATTCTTCTTCTTCTTCTTCTTCTATTTCTTCCACTTCTTCATCTTGTTCTTCTTCTTCCTCTTCTTCTTCCTCTTCTTCTTCTTTTTCTTCTTCTTCTTCTTCTTCTTCTTCTACTTGTTCCATATCTTTTTATTCTTCTTCTTCTTCTTTTCTTCATCACCTTGTTCTTCTTCATCATCTCCTTCTTCTTCTTCTTCTTCTTCTTCTTCTTCTTCTTTTTCTTCTTAATCTTCTTCTTCTTCTTCTTCTTCTTCTTCTTCTACTTCTTCTACTTCTTCTTCTTTTTCTTCTTCTTCTTCTTCTTCTTTTTCATCTTCTTCTCCTTCTTCTTCTTCATCATCATCCTCGTCCACCTGTTCCTCTTTCTCATCTCCTTCTTCATCTTCGACTTCCTCTAGTTCTTCTCCTTTCTCTTTTTCTACTTCTTCTCCTTCTTCTTCAAATTCTTCCTCTTCTTCTACTTCTCCTTTATATTCCTCTTAATCATCATCATCGTCATCGTCATCATCTTCTTCTACTTCTTTTTTTTCTTCTTCCCCTTCTTCTTTTACTTCTTCTTCTTCTTCCTTCTCTTTTTCTTCCTCTTCTTCTTCTTCTTCTTCGTCTTCTTCTTCTTCTTCTTCGCCTTCTTCTTCTTCTTCTTCTTCTACTACTACTACTACTACTACTTATTTTGCTTCTTCTTCTTCTTCCTTTTCTTTTTCTTCTTCTTCTTCATCTTCTTCTTCCTGTTCTTCACTTCTTCTTTTTCTTCTTGTTCTTCTACTTCTTCTTCTTCTTCTTCTACTTCAACTTCTTTTTTTTCTTCTTCTTCATCATCGTCTTCTTCTTCTTCTTCTTCTTCTCCTTCTTCTTCCACTACTACTACCACTACTTCTTTTTCTTCTTCTTCTTCTTCTTCTTCTAATTCTTCTTTTTTTTATTCTTCTTCTTCCTTGTCTTCCTCTTGATCATCTTCTTCTTCTCCTTCTTCTTCTTCTTCTTGATCTTCTTCTTCTTCTTCCTCTTCCTCTTCTTTGTCCTCTTCTACTTCTTCGTCTTCTTCTTCTTCTTCTACATCTTCTTCTCCTTCTTCTTCTTCTTCCTATTCTCCTTCTTCTTTTTCCACTTCCTCCTCCTCTTCTTCTTCTTCCTTTCCTTCTTCATCTTCCTCTTCTTCTTCTCCCTCTACTTCATCTTCATCTTCTTGTTCTACTGTTACTTTTTATTTTTCTTCTTTTTCTTTTACTACTTCTGTTTCTTATTTTTTTCTCTTTTTTCTTCATCTCCTTGTTCTTCTTCAACTTCATCTTCTTGTTCTTCTTCTTCTTCATCAACTTTTTCTTCTTCTTCTTCTTCATGTTCTACTTCTTCTTCATCTTCTTCTTATTCTTGTTCTTCTTCTTCTTTTACTTCCACTTCTTCCTTCTCTTCTACTTCTTCTTTTTTTTCTTCTTCTCCTTCTACTTTTTTGCCTTCTTCTTCTTCTTCATCCTCGTCCAAGTCTTCTTCTTTCTCTTCGACTTCTCCTTTTATTATTCTTCTTCTTCTTCTTCTTCCTCTTCTACTTC
>JAIUJO010001774.1:15000-17500 GCA_023846275.1 Vanilla planifolia
TTCTTCCTCTTCTTCTTCTTCTTCTTCTTCTACTGCTTCTTTTATTTTTTCTTCTTCATCATCATATTCTTCTTCTTTCTTCCATATTTTCTTCCTCTTCTTCTTCTTCTTCTTTTTCTTCTTCTTCTACTTCTTCTTCTTCTTCTTCTTCATCCTCTTCCTCCTCCTCTTCTTCTTCATCATCATCATCATTATCTTCTTCTTCTTCCTCTTCTCCTTCTTCTTTTTGTTCATCTCATTTTTCTGTTCTCCTCCTCCTTTTTCTTCTTGTACTTCTTCTACTTCTACTTCTTTTTCTTCTACTTCTAATTCTTCTTCTTCTTCTCCTGCTTCATCTTCTTTTCTTCTTCTTTCTACACTTCTTCTTTCTCTTCTTCTTCTTCTTCTTATTCTTCTTCTTCTTCTTCTTTCTTCCTCCTCTTCTTCTTCTTCTTCATCTTGTTCTTCTTCTTCTTCTTCTTCTTCTTCTTAATCTTCTTCTTCTAATTCTTCTTCTTCTGGTTCGTCTCCTTCTTCTTCTTCCTCTTCTTCCTATTCTTCTTCTTCTTCATCATCATCATCATCATCTTGTTCTTCTTCTTCTTCGTCTACTTCTTCTTCTTCGTCTTCTTCTTCTTCTTCCACTTCTTGTAATGCTTCTTCTTCTTCTTCTTCTTCTTCTTCTTCTTCTTCTTCTTCTTCTTCCTCCTCGTCCTCCTCATCTTTTTCCTCTTCTTCTTCTACTTCTTCCACTTATTCTTCTACTTAATTATCTTCTTGCTCTTGTACTTCTTCTTCTTCTTATTTTTCTTATTCCTTTTCTTCCTCCTCATCCTTATCTTCTTTTAATTTTTCCTCATCCTCTTCCTCACCTTCATCTTCTTCGTCCTCTTCCTCCTCTTCTTGCTCCTCTTCTTCTTCTTGTTCTTCTACTTATTCTTCTACTTCTTCATCTTCTTCCTCCCCTTCTTCTTCTTCTTCTTCTTCTTCTTTGTCTTCATTTTCTTCTACTTCTTCTTCTTCTTCTTCGTCTTCATCTTCTTCTTCTACTTCTCCTCTATCTTCTTCTTCTTCTTCTTCTCTTTCTTCTTCCTCTTCTTCTTCATTTTCTTCTTTATCTTTTGTTCTTCTTCTTCTTCTTCTACTTTTCTTTTTCTTGTTCTTCTTTTTCTTCTTCTTCTTTTTCATCATCTTCTTCTTCTTCTTGTGCTTCTTCTTCTTCTTCCTTTTGTTCTTCTTCTTCTTTTTCTTTTTCTTCTTCTTCTTCTTTTTCTTCAACCACTTCCACTTGTCTTTCCTCTTCTTCTTCTTCTTCAGCTTCTTCTTCTTCTTCTTTGTGTTCTTCTTCTACTATTCCATCAACTTCTTCATCATCTTCATCTTCTTCATTTTTATTTTCTCTTTCCACTTCCTCTTATTGTTATTATTCCTCTTCTTCTTCTAGTATTACTACTACTAGTACTTCTAATTCTTCTTCTTATTACCCTTCCACTTCATCATCCTTCTCTTCTTCTTTCTCTTCTTCTTCTTCTTATTCTTCTTCTTATTCTACTTTTAATTCTTCTATTTCCGCTACTACTTCTTTTTCTTCTTCTTCTTCTTCTTCTTCTTCTTCCTTTTCCTCTTCTTTTGCTTCTTCTACTTCTAATTCTTGTTCTTCTTCTTTATCATATTTATCCTATTCTTCTTCCTTTCTTTTTCTTCCTCTTCTTCTTCTTCTTCTTCTTCTTCTTCTTCTTCGTCTTCTTCTTCTGCTTCTTCTTCTTCTTCTTCTTCTTCTTCTTCTTCTTCTTCTTCTTCTCCTTCTCCTTCTCCTCTTTTTTCTTCTTGTACTTCTTCTACTTCTAATTCTTCTTCTTCTCCTTCTTCATCTTCTTCATATTCTTCCTCCTCTGTTTCTTTCTCTTCTTCTTTTTCCTATTCTTCTTCCTCTTTTTCCTTCCTTTTTTTTTCTTCTTCTTCTTCATCTTGTTCTTCTTCTTCATCATCTATTTCTTCTTCTTATTCTTCTTCTCCTTCTTCATCTTCTTCTTCATCTTCAACTTCTTCATCTTCTTCTTTCTCTTCCTCTTCTTCTTCTTCTTGTTCTTTTTCTTTTTCTTCTTCTTCTTCTTCTTCTTCATCTTCTTCATATTCTTCTTCTTCTTCATCATCTTCATCTTCTTTTTCTTCTTCATCATCATCTTCTTCTTTTTTGTCTTCTTCTTCTTCTTCTTCCGCTTCTTCTACTTCTTTTACTTCTTCTTCACCCTGCTCCTCTTCATCCTTGTCATCTTCTTCTTCTTCCTTTTCTTAATACTTTTCATTTCTTTCTTAATCCAATTTTGTACTTAAATTTCTTCTTCCTCTTCCTCTTCTTCTTCTTCTTCTTCTTGTCTTACTTCTTCTCCTTCCTCCTCTTCTGCATCTTCTTTTTCTTCTTCCTCCTCTTCTTCTTGTTCTACTTCATCTTCTTCTTTGTCTTCCTCCTCTTCTTGTTCTACTGCTTCTTCTTCTTTTTCTTTTTCTACTTATTCTTCTT
>JAIUJO010001774.1:25000-30000 GCA_023846275.1 Vanilla planifolia
CTTCTTCTTCTTCCTCTTCTTCCTTCCTCTTCTTCTTCTTCTTCTTCTTCTTCTTCTTCTTCTTGCCCTTCTTCTTCTTCTTCTTCTTCTTCTTCTTCCTTATCTTTTATTTCTTCTTCTTCTTCTTCATCATCTTCTACTTCTTGCACTTTTTCTTATTCTACTTCTCCAACTTATTTTTCTTCTTTTTCCTTCTTTAACTTGTTCTTCTTCTTCTTTTACTTCTTGTTGTTCTTCTTCTTCATTTTCTTCTTCTTCTTCAACTTCTTCTTCTTCTTCTTCTTTTTCTTCTTCTACTTCTTCTAATACTTCTTGTTCATCTTTCCTGACCACTTCTTCCTCTTCCTCTTCTTCCCCTTCTTCTTCCTCTTCTTCCTTACTATTCTTCTTCTTCTTCCTATTCTTATACTTCATTTTCTTCTTCGTTGTCTTCTCCTTCTCCTTCTTCTTCTTCTTCTTCTTCATCTTCGACTTCTTCTTCTTTTTCTACTTCTTCTTTTTCTCCTTCTCCTTCTTCTTCTCCTCCTCTTTCTTCTTCTACTTCTTTGCCTCCCTCTACTTCTTCTTCTTCTTCTTCATTTTCTTCTTCTTCTTCTTCTTTTTCTTCTTCTATTTCTTCTTCTTCTTCTTCTTCTTCTTCTTCGTCTATTACTACTTTTTCTTCTTCTTCTTGTTCCTTCCTCTTCTTCTTCTTCTTTTTCTTCTACTTCTCTTGCTTTCATTTCTTCTCCTTCTTCATCTTCTTCATGTTCTTCTTCTTGTTCTTCTTCTTTTACAACTACCACTACTTCTTCTTCTTCTTCTTCTTCTTCTTCTTGTTCTTGTTCTTCTTCTTCTTCTTCTTCTTTTGCTTCCTCCAATTCTTCCTCTTCTTCTTCTTTTTTCTCTTAATCATCCCCTTCTTCCTCCTCTTCTACTAATTCTTCCTTTTCCTTTACTTCTTCATTGTCTTCTTCTTCTACTACTTCTTTTTCTTCTTTTAATTCTTCTTCTTCGTCTTCTTTTTCTTCTTATTATTCTTCTCCTCCTTCTTCTTCTTCTTCTTTTTCTTCTCCTTCTTCTTCTTCTTCTTCTTCTTTCGCATCCTCCTCCTCTTCTTCCTCACCTTCTACTTTTTCTTCTTCCTTAACTTCCTCTTCAGCTTCTCCTTCCACTTCTTGTTCCTCTTCTTCCTTCCTTTTCTTCTTCTTCTTCCTCCTCCTCTTCTACTTCTTCTTTTACTTCTTCAACTTCTTCTTCTTCTTCTTCTTCTTCTTCTACTTTTCCTTCTTTTTCTTCATCTTCTATCCCTACTTCTTCTTCTTATTATTCTTCTTCTTCATCTTCTTCATCTTCTCTATCTATTTCCTCTTCTTCTTCTTCTTATTTTTTTTTCTTCTTCTTCTTCTTCTTCTCCTTCTTCTTCTTCTTCTTCTTCTTCTTCTTCTCCTCCTTCTCCTCCTCCACCTCCAAATCCTTCTTCTTGTTCTTCTCCTTCTTCTTCACCCTCTTCCTTTTCTTCCATGTCCTCTTTTTCTTCTGCCTCTTCTTCTTCCTAATTCTTCTTCTTCTTCTTCTTCTTCTTTTTCTTCTTCTCCTCCTTCTTCATCTTCTTCATCTTCTTCTTGTTCTTCTTCATCTACTTCTTCTTCTTCTTCTTCTTCTTCTTCTTCTTCTCCACTTCTTCCTCTTCTTCTTTTTTTCTCTTAATCATGCTCTTCATCCTCCTCTTTTACTAATTCTTCCTTTTCCTCTACTTCTTCGTTGTCTTCTTCTTTTTTAATTCTTCTTCTTCTTCTTCTTCTTTATCTTCTTATTATTCTTCTTCTCCTCTTTCTTCTTCTTCTTCTTCTTCCTCTACTTCTTCTTCTTCTTCTTCTTTTTTCTTTTTTCTCATCATTTTCTTCTTCTTCTTCTTGTTCTTCTCCTTCTTCTTCTTCTTCTTCTTCTTCTTCTCCTTCTTTTGCATCCTCCTCTTCTTCTTCACCTTCTACTTTTTCTTATTCCTACACTTCCTCTTCAAATTCTCCATCCGCTTCTTGTTCCTCTTCTTCCTTCCTCTTCTTCTTCTTCTTCTTCTTCTTCCTCTTCTTCTTCTTCTTCTTCTTTTACTTATTCTACTTCTTCTTCTTCTCCTTCTTCTACTTTTTCTTCTTCTTTTTCTTCTTCTTCTATCACTACTTCTTTCTCTTCTACTTATTCTTCTTCCTCTACTACTACTTCTTCCTCTTCTTCTTATTCTTCTTCTCCTTCTACTACTTCATCTTCTCCATCTTCTTCTTCTTTTTCCTCTTCTTCTTCTTCTTCTTCTTCTTCTTCTCCTCCTCCTCCTCCTCTGAGTCGTTCTTCTTCGTCCTCCTCCTTCTCTTCCATGTCCTCTTCTTCTGCATCTTCTTCTTCTTCCACCTCTTCTTCTACTTCTTTTTCTTCTTCGTGTTCCTCTTCTTCTTGCCCCATTTCCTCTTCTTCCTCTTCTTTGTCTTCTTCTTCTTCTTCTTCTTCCTCTTCCACTTCTTCTGTTTCTTCTTCCTCTTCATCAACTTTTTTCCTCATCTTCTTCTTCATCTTCCTGTTCTTCTTCCTCTTCTTCATCTTCTTCTGCTTCTTATTCTTTTACTTCTTCTTCTTCTTCTTCTTCCTCTTCTTCACCTTCTTTTTTTTTCTTCTTTTTTGTATTCTTCTTCTTCCTTTTCTTTTTCTCCTGCTTCTAGTTCTTCTCCTTCTTCTTCTTCTTTTTTTCTTTATCTTCTTCTACATTTTCTTATTCTTCTTCTTCTACTTCTTCTTCTTCTTCTTCTATGTCTTCTTATTCTTCTTCTTCTTCTTCTACTTCTTCTTCTTCTTCTTCTACATCTTTTTCTTCTCCTAGTTTTTCTTTTACTTCTTCTTCTTCTTTGCCTTGTTTTTCTTCTTCTTCTTCTTCTTATTCTTATTCTTATTCTTCTTCTTCTTCTTCTTCATCATCCTCTTCTTCTTCTACTTTTTCGTCTCTGTTCTTTTCTTCTTTGTTTTCTTTTTCTTCTTCTTCTTCTTTTGTTTGTACATCTTCTAATTATTTTTTTCTTGCACTCCTTCATCTTCCTCTTTTTTTTGTCATCTACTTCTTCCTCTTCTACTTCCTCTACTTCCTTCCTCTTCTTCTACTTTTTCTTCTTCATCTTCTACTACTTCTTCTTCTTCTTCTTCATCTTCTTCTTCTTCTTCTTCTTTTACTTCTTCTTGTTCTTTTTTTCTTCTCTTTGTCCAACTTCTTCTTCTTCTTTTTCTTCTTTATCTTCTTTTTCTTCTTCTTCTTCTTCTTCATCTTCATCTTCTTTTTCTTCTTTTTCTACTTCTTCTTCCTCTTCTTCTTCTTCTTCATTTTCCTCATCTTCTTCTTCTTCTTTTTCTTCTTCTTCTTCCACATCTTCTTCTTCCTCCTTTTCTTCCTCTTCTTCTTCTTCTTCTTCTTCTTCTTCTTCTCCTTCCCCTGTTTCTTTTTCTTCTTCTTCTTCTTCACCTTCTACTTCCCCTTATTATTATTATTATTATTATTGTTATCATTCTTTTTCTTCTTGTTCTTCTTCTGCATCTTCTTCCTCCACTTCTTCCTCTTCTTCTTATTCTTCTTCTTTTTCTTCTTCTTCTTCTACTTCTTCTTATTCTTCCTCTCATTCCTCATCATCTTCCCCATCTGCCTCCTTCCTCTTCTTCTTTTATTTGTTCTTCCTCTTCTACTACTTCTTCATCATGTTCTTCTTCTTCTTCTTCTTCTTCTTCTTCTAATTCTTCTCGTTCTTCTTCTTCTTTTTCTTCCTCTTCTTCTTCTTCTTCCTCTTATTCTTCTTCTTATTCTCCTTCATCATTTCTTCTTCTTCTTTTTCTTCATGATAATCATCATCATCTTCTTCTTCTTTTTATCTTCTTCTTCTTCTTCTTCTTCTTCTTCCTCCTCCTGCTCCTCCACCTCCTCCTCTTCTTCCTCTTCTTCTTCTTCATCATCATCATCTACTTTTTCTTCTTCCTCAACTTCTTCAACTTCTTCCACTTGTTCTTCCTATACTTCCTTCCCCTTCTTCTTCTCCTTCTTCTTCTTCCTCTTCTTCATCTTATACTTCTTCTTTTTCTACTTCTACTTCTTCTTCTTCTTCTTTTTCTTCTTCCACTACTTCTTCTTCTTCTCCTTCTTCTACTTCTTCTACTTCTTCTTCATATTCCTCTTCTTCATCTTCTTTTTTTTCAGTTTCTACTAATTCTAATTCTTCCTATACTTCCTCTTCTTCTTTATCTTCTTCTTTTTCTTGTTCTTGTTCTTCCTCTTCTTCTTCTTCTTCCTCTTCTTCTTCTTGTTCTTCTTCTTCTTCTTCTTCTTCTTCTTCTTCTTCTGCTTCTTCTACTTCTCCAAATTATTCTTCTTGTTCTTCTTCTTCTTTTTCATCCTACTCTTCTTCCTTGGCTTCATGTTCTTCTACATCTTCTTCCTCTTCTTCTTCTTCCTCCTCCTCATATTCTACTTCTTTTTCTCCTTCCTCTTCCTCTTCTTCTTCCTCCTCCTCATCATCACCATCTTCTTCTTCTTCTTCTTGTTCTTCGTCTTCCACTTCTTCTTTTTCTTCTTTCTCTTCTTCAACTTTTTTTGTCTTCTTCTTCTTCTTCCACCACTTCTTCTTCCTCATCTTCTTCTTCTACTTCTTAACCTTCTCCTTCTTCTTCTTCTCCTTCTCCTTCTTCTTCTTCTTCTTCTTTTCCATTACTTCTTCTTCTTTTTCTTCTTCAAATTCTTCTTTTTCTTCTTTTTGTTCTTCTTCTTCCTCCTCTACTTTCGTCTCTTCTTCTTCTTCTTCATCTTCCCCTTCTTCTTGGTCTTCTTCTTCCACTTCTTCTAAATCATCTTCTTTTTCCTCTTCCTCTTCTTCGTTTCTTCTTTTTCTTCATCTTTTTCTTCTTCTTATACTACTACTACTTCTTCTTCTTCTTCCTATTCCCTTTCTTTTTCTTCGTCCTCCTCTTCCTCTTCTTTCTCTTCTTCTTCATCTTCCTTC
>JAIUJO010001774.1:32500-35000 GCA_023846275.1 Vanilla planifolia
CACTTCCTCTTCTCTCCTTCTTTTTCTTCTTCTTCTTCTAGTTCTTCTAATTCTTCTTTTTCCTTCTTCTTTTTCTTTGTTTTCTTCTTCTTCTTCTAATTGTACTTCTTCTTCTTTGTCTTCTTCTTCTTCTTCGTCCTCTTCCTCTTCTTCTTCTTCTCTTCTTCATCATCTTCTTCTTCTTCTCCTCCTTTTTCTTCTTTTTTTTCTTCATTTTCTCCTTCTTCTTCTTCTTCTACTTCTTCTAATTCTTCTTTTCTTCTTCCACTTTATCTACCTCAACTTCTTTCTCTTCTACTTCTTCTACTTCTTCCTTCCTCTTCTTCTTCTTCTTCTTCCTCCTCTTCTACTTCTTCTTCTTCTTCAACTTCTTCTACTACTTCCTCTTTTTCTTCTTGTTCTCTAGCTTTTTTTTCTTTTTCTAATTTATCTTCTTCTTTTTCATCATCTTCTTCTTCTTCTTATACTTCTTCTTCTTATTCTTCTTCTTTTTTTCTTCTTCTTCTTCCTCCTCTTCTTCTTCTTCTCCATCTTCTTCTTCTCCATCTTCTTCTTCTCCTTGTTCTTAATCTTCTACTTCTTCTTCCTCTTCATCTTCCTCATCATCTTCTTCTTCTTCTTCTTTCTATTCCTTTTCCCCTACTTCCTTACTCTTCTTCATCTTCTTCCTATTCTTCTACTTCTTCTTCTCCTTCATCTTCTTCTACTTCTTACTCCTCCTCTTCTTCTTATTATTATTCTTATTCTTCTTCTTCTTCATCTTCTGCTCCTTCATCTTCTTCTTCTTTTTCATCTTCTTTGACCTCACCTTCATTTTCTACTTCTTCTTTTTCTTCTTCTCCTTCTACTTCTCCTCTTTCTACTTCTTCTTTGCCTTCCTCTAATTCTTCTAATTCTTCTTCTTCTTCTTCTTCTTCCTCTTCTTCTTCTTCTTCTCCATCTTCTTTCTCCTCGCCTTCATCCTATTCTTCTTCTTCCTCTTCTTATACCTCTTCTTCCTTCCTCTTCTTCTTCTTCTTTTTATTTTTCTTCTTGTTCTCCTCTTTTTATTTCTTCTCCTCCTTTTATTTCATCTCCTTCTTTCTCTTCTTCCTCTTCTACTTCTTGTTCTTCTTCTCCTACTTCTTCTTCTTCTTCTTCTCCTTCTTCTTCTCCTGCTTCTTCTTCTTCTTCTTCTTCTTTATTTTCTTCTACTACCACTTCTTCTTCTCCTTCTTCTTCCTTTACTTCTTCCTCTTCTTATTCTTCTTGTTCTTTTCTTATACATCCTCTTCCTCCTCTTCAACTTCTTCATTCTCTTATTCTTCTTCTTCTCCTTCTTCTTCTAATTCTTATAATTCTTCTTCTTCCCCTTCTTCTTGTTGTCCTTCTTCGCCTTCTTCTTCTTCTTCTTCTCCTTCTTCTTCTGCTTCTTCTTTTTCTTCTTCTTCTACCACCTCTTTTTGTCCTTCATTTTCATCATTTTCTCCTTCAACTTCTTCTTCTTCTTCCTCCTCCTCCTCCTCTTCTTCATCGTCTAATTTTTCTTCTTCTTTAACTTCTTCTACAACTTCTCCTTCAACTTCTCTTCCTCTTCTTCTTTCCTTTTCTTCTTCTTCTTCTTCTTCTTCTTCCTCTTCTTCTTCTTCTTCTTCTTCTTCTTCTACTACTTCTTCTACTTTTTCTTCTTATTCTTCTTCTATCACTTCTTCTTCTTCTTTCACTTCTTTTTCTTATTATTATTATTATTATTATTATTATTCTTCTGCAACTTCTTCTTCTTCTTCTTCTTCAACATCTTCTTCTTCCTCTTCTTCTTCTTCCTTCTCCTCTTCTTCTTCTTCCTTTTCTTCTTCCTCCTCCTAATGTTCTTCCTCCTCCTCTTCTTCATCTTCTTCTTATCCTCCTTCCTCCACCTCTTCTACTACTTCTTTTTCTTCTTCTATCTCTTCATCCATTTTTCTTCTTCTCCTTCTTCCTCCTCTTCTTCCTCAAATTCTTATTCTTTTTCTTCTTCTTCTTCTTCTTCTTCTTTTTCTTCTTCTCGTTCTTCTTCTTCTACATCTTTCACCTCTTCTTCTCTTCTTCTTCTTCACCCTTTTCTCCTTCTTCTACTTCTTCTTCATCTTCTTCTTCTCCTTCTTCTTCCTCTTGTTCTTTTACATCTTCTTCTTCTTCTACATCTTTTGCATCTACTTCTTCTTCTTCTACTTCTTTTTCTTCTTCTTCTTCTTCTTCTTCTTCTTCTTCTTCTCCTTCTTCTTTTTCATCATCATCTTCTTCTTTTTCTTCTTCTTGTTCATCCCTATCCTCTACTTCTTCTTTCCCTTCTACTTCTTCCTCTTCGTCTACTTCTCCTTCATCTTCTTTATCTTCGTCTTCTTCTTCTTCTTCTTCTTCTTCTTCTTCCTCTTCTTGTTGTTGTGGTATTGTTGTTCTTCTACTTCTTAATTTTATTCTTCTTCTTCTACTTCCTCATCATCTTCTTCTTCTTCTTCTTCCTCTTCTTCTTTAACATCTT
>JAIUJO010001774.1:40000-47500 GCA_023846275.1 Vanilla planifolia
TAATTCTTCTTTTCTTCTTCCACTTTATCTACCTCTTCTTCTTCCTCTTCTACTTCTTCCACTTCTTCCTTCCTCTTCTTCTTCTTCTTCTTCTTCCTCCTCTTCTACTTCTTCTTCTTCTTCTTCTTCTTCAACTTCTTCTACTACTTCCTCTTTTTCTTCTTGTTCTCTAGCTTCTTCTTCTTCTTTTTCTAATTTATCTTCTTCTTTTTCATCATCTTCTTCTTCTTCTTATACTTCTTCATCTTATTCTTCTTCTTTTTTTTTCTTCTTCTTCCTTTTCTTCTTCTTCTTCTCCATCTTCTTCTTCTCCTTGTTCTTAATCTTATACTTCTTCTTCCTCTTCATCTTCCTCATTTTCTTCTTCTTCTTCTTCTTTCTATTCCTTTTCCCTACTTCCTTACACTTCTTCATCTTCTTCCAATTCTTCTATTTCTTCTTCTTCTTCTTCTCCTTCATCTTCTTCTACTTCTTACTCCTCTTCTTCTTCTTCTTCTTATTCTTATTCTTCTTCTTCTTCATCTTCTTCTCCATCATCTTCTTCTTTTTTTTCATCTTCTTTGACCTCACCTTCATTTTCTTCTTCTTCTTCTTTTTCTTCTTCTCCTTCTACTTCTCCTCCTCTTTCTACTTCTTCTATCCCTTCGTCTAATTCTTCTAATTCTTCTTCTTCTTCTCCATCTTCTTTCTCCTCGCCTTTGTCCTGTTCTTCTTCTTCCGCTTCTTATTCCTCTTCTTTCTTCCTCTTCTTATTCTTCTTCTTCTTTTTCTTCTTCTTCTCCTCTTTTTATTTCTTCTCCTCCTTTTATTTCATCTCCTTCTTTCTCTTCTTCCTCTTCTTCTTCTTCTTCTTCTTCTCCTACTTCTTCTTCTCCTTCTTCTTCTCCTGCTTCTTCTTCTTCTTTATTTTCTTCTACTTCCACTTCTTCTTCTCCTTTTTCCTCTACTTCTTCCTCTTCTTCTTCTTCTTCTTCTTTTCTTATACATCCTCTTCCTCCTCTTCTACTTCTTCATTCTCTTATTCTTCTTCTTCTCCATCTTCTTCTTCTAATTCATATAATTCTTCTTCTTCCTCTTCTTCTTGTTGTCCTTCTTCGTCTTCTTCTTCTTCTTTTTCTTCTTCTTCTTTTTCTTCTTCTTCTTCTACCTCCTCTTTTTGTCCTTCTTCATTTTCATCATCTTCTCCTTCATCTTCTTCTTCTTCCCCCACCTCCTCCTCTTCTTCATCCTCTAATTTTTCTTCTTCTTTAACTTCTTCAACAACTTCTCCTTCAACTTCTCTTCCTCTTCTTCCTTCCTTTTCTTCTTCTTCTTCTTCTTCTTCTTCTTCCTCTTCCTCTTCTTCTTCTTCTTCTTCTACTTCTTCTATTTTTTCTTCTTATTCTTCTTCTACCACTTCTTCTTCTTCTTCCACTTCTTTTTTTATTATTATTATTTTTTTTTATTATTCTACAACTTCTTCTTCTTCTTCTTCAACATCTTCTTCTTCCTCTTCTTCTTCTTCTTCTTCCTTCTCCTCTTCTTCTTCTTCCTTTTCTTCTTCCTCCTCCTTATGTTCTTCCTCCTCTTCTTCTTCGTCTTCTTCTTATCCTCCTTCCTCCTCCTCTTCTACTACTTCTTTTTCTTCGTCCAGCTCTTCATCCTTTTTTTCTTCTTCTCCTTCTTCTTCCACCTCTTCTTCTTCAAATTCTTATTCTTTTTCTTCTTCTTGTTCTTCTTCTTCTACATCTTCCACGTCTTCTTCTCTTCTTCTTCTCCACCCTTTTCTCCTTCTTCTTCTTCTTCTTCTTCTTCTTCTTCTACATCTTCTTCATCTTCTTCTTCTCCTTCTTCTTGTTCTTCTACATCTTCTTCTACTTCTACAACTTTTGCATCTACTTCTTCTTCTTCTACTTCTTTTTCTTCTTCTTCTTCTTCTTCTTCTTCTTCCCCTTCTTTTTCATCTTTTTCTTCTTCTTCTTCTTCTTCTTATTCATCCCTATCCTCCACTTCTTCTTTCCCTTCTACTTCTTCCTCTTCTTCTTTCCCTTCTTCTTCTCCTTCCTCTTCGTCTACTTCTCCTTCATCTTCATTTTTTTCGTCTTCTTCTACCTCTTCTTTATCTTCTTCTTCTTCTTCTTCTTCCTCTTCTTGTTGTTGTGGTATTGTTGTTGTTCTACTTCTTAATTTTCTTCTTCTTCTTCTACTTCCTCATCTTCTTCTTCTTCGTCTTCTTCCTCTTCTTCTTTATCATCTTCTTCTTGCACTACTTCTTCTTCATCCTCTTCTTCTCCCTTTTCTTCTTCTTCTTCTTCCTCTTCTACTTCTTCCTCTTCTACTTCGTCTTCTTCCTTCCTCTTCTTCTTCTTCTTCCTCCTCATCTTCTTCTTCTTCTTCTTCTTCTACTACTACTACTTATTTTTCTTTTTCTTCTTCTCCAACTTCTTCATTTTCTTCTTTATCTTCTTTATCTTCTTCTTCTTCTTCTTCTTCTTTGTCATTTTCTTCTTCTTCATTTTCTTCTTCTTCTTTCTCTTCTTCTTCTTCTTCGTCTGCTTCTTCTTCTACTACGTCATGTAATACTTCTTCTTCTCCTTCATGTTCCTTGTCTTTTTCTTCCTCTTCTTCTTTCGTACTCTTGTTGCCCTTTTTCCTATTCTACTATGACTACTTCTTCCTCTACAACTTCACCTTCTTCTTATTCTTCTTCTTATTCTTATTATTCTTCTTCTTTTTCTTCTTCTCCTTTATCATCATCATCTTCTTCTTCTTCTTCGACTTCTTCCGCTTTTTCTCCTTCTTCTTCTCCTCCTCTTTCTTCTTCTTCTTCTTAGCCTTCTTCTAGTTCTTCCTCTTCTTCTTCTTCCTCTTGTTCTTCTTCTTCTTCCTCTTCTTGTTCCTCTTATTCCTCCTGCTTCTTCTTTTTTCCTCTTCTCCTCCATTTACTTTTTCTCTTTCTTCCTCTTTTTCATGTTGTTCTGGTTGTTCTTCTTTTTTTTCAACTTCTTATCCTGCTTCTTCTTCCTCATCTTCTTTTTCTTCTTCTTCTCCTTCTTCTTCTTCCTCTTGCTATTATTATTATTTTTCTTCTTCATCTTCTTCTTCTTCTTCTCCGTCTTCTTCTTCTTCTTCTTCCTATTCTTCCTCTTCTTCTTTCCTCTTCCTCTTTTACTTGTTCTTCCTCTTTTTCTACATCTTCATTATGTTCTTCTTCTTCTTCTCCTTCTTCTTCTTCTTCTTCTTCTTCTAATTTTTCTTTTTCTTTTTCTTCTTCTTCTTATTCTTATTCTTCTTCTTCTTCTTTTTCTCCTTCTTCTTCTTCTTCTTCTTCTCATTCTTCTTCTTCTTCCTCTTCTTCTTCTTCTTCTTCTACTTTATCATTTACATCTTCTTCTTCTTCTTCTTTTAATCTTCTTCTTCTTCTTCTTCTCCTTCTTCTTCTTCTTCTCCTTCTTCTTCTTCTTCTTCTTCTTCCTACTCCTCCTCCTCCTTCTTTTCTTCTTCCTCTTCTTCCTCTTCTTCATCTTCATCGTCTACTTTTTCTTCCTCCTCAACTTCCTCTTCAACTTCTTCTTCCACTTCTTTTTCCTCTTCTTGCTTCCACATCTACTTATTTTTCTTCTTCTTCTTTCTCTTCTTCTTCTTCTTCTTCTTCTACTCTTCTTCTACTTCTTCTTCTCCTTCTTCTTCTTCTGCATGTTTGTCTTCTTCTTCTCCTTCTTCTTATTCTTCTTCTTCTACTTCTTCTTCTCTTCATCTGCTTCTTATTCCTATTCTTTTTCCACTTCTTCTTCTTCTACTTCTTCTTCTTCTTCTTCTGCTTCTTCTTCTTCTTCTTCTTGCTCTTCTTCTTCTTCTTCTTCCTCTTCTTCTTTTAGTACTAAAAAACTACTACTAGTTCTTCGTCTTCTTCTTCTTCTTCTTCTTCGTCCTCCTCTTCTTCCTTGTCTTCTTCTTTTGCCTCTCTTCTTCCTCTTCTTCTTCTTCTTCTCCCTCCTCTTCTTCTACTTCTTTTTCTTCTTCCTCTTGCTCTTCTTCTTCCTCATCATCATCATCATCATCATCATCATCATCTTCTTCTATTTCTTCTTCCTCTTCTTCTTCTACTTCTTCTTCCTCTACCTCTTCATCCTTTTTTTCTTCTTCTCCTTCTTCTTCCTCTTCTTCTTCTTCAAATTCTTCTTCTTTTTCTTCTTCTTCTTCTTCTTCTTTTTCTTCTTCTCGTTCTTCTTCTTCTACATCTTTCACCTTTTCTTCTCTTCTTCTTCTTAACCCTTTTCTCCTTCTTCTTCTTCTTCTTCTTCTTCTTCTATATCTTTGTCATCTTCTTCTTCTCCTTCTTCTTCTTCTTGTTCTTCTACATCTTCTTCTTCTACATCTTTTGCATCTACTTCTTCTTCTTCTACTTCTTTTTCTTCTTCTTCTTCTTCTTCTTCCCCTTCTTCTTTCTCTTCTTCTTCTTCTTCTTCTTCTTCTTCATCCCTGTCCTCCACTTCTTCTTTCCCTTCTACTTCTTCCTCTTCTTCTTCCCCTTCTTCATCTCCTTCCTCTTCGTCTACTTCTCCTTCATCTTCATTTTTTCCTCTTTTTCTTCTTCTTCTTCTTCTTCTTCCTTTTCTTGTTGTTGTGGTATTGTTGTCCTTCTACTTCTTAATTTTATTCTTCTTCTTCTACTTCCTCATCTTCTTCTTCTTCTTCTTCTTCCTCTTCTTCTTTATCATCTTCTTCTTCCACTACTTCTTCTTCGTCCCCTTCTTCTCCCTTTTCTTCTTCTTCTTCTTCCTCTTCTACTTTGTCCTCTTCTACTTCGTCTTCTTCCTTCTTCTTCTTCTTCTTCTTCCTCCTCATCTTCTTCTTCTTCTTCTTCTTCCTCCTCATCTTCTTCTTCTTCCTCTTCTTCTACTACTACTACTTCTTTTTCTTCTTCTTTTTCTTCTTCTTCTTCTCCAACTTCTTCTTTTTCTTCTTTATCTTCTTTATCTTCTTCTTCTTCTTCTTCTTCTTCTTCTTCTTTGTCATTTTCTTCTTCTGCTTTCTCTTCTTCTTCTTCTTCGTCTGCTTCTTCTTCTTCTTCGTCTGCTTCTTCTTCTACTACGTCATGTAATACTTCTTCTCCTTCATGTTCCTTGTCATGTTCTTCCTCTTCTTCTTCCTCTTATTCTTCTTCCTCTTCTTCCTTACTCTTGTAGTTCTTTTTCCTATTCTTCTATGACTACTTCTTCCTCTACTACTTCACCTTCTTCTTATTCTTCTTCTTATTCTTATTATTCTTCTTCTTTTTCTTCTTCTCATTCATCATCATCATCTTCTTCTTCTTCTTCGACTTCTTCCGCTTTTTCTCCTTCTTCTTCATCTTCTTCTTCTCCTCCTCTTTCTTCTTCTTCTTCTTTGCCTTCTTCTAGTTCTTCTTCTTCTTCTTCTTCCTCTTGTTCTTATTCTTCTTCCTCTTCTTCCTCCTGCTTCTTCTTTTTTTCCTCTTCTCCTCCTTTTATTTTTTTGTCTTTGTTCCTCTTCTTCATGTTCTTCTGGTTGTTCTTCTTTTTTTTCAACTTCATCTTAACCTGCTTCTTCTTCTTCCTCTTCTTCTTCTCCTTCTTCTTCTCCTTCTTCTTCTTCCTCTTACTATTATTATTTTTCTTCTTCTTCTTCTTCTTCTTCGTCTTCTTCTTCTTCTTTATCTTCTTCTTCTTCTTCTTCCTATTCTTCCTCTTCTTCTTTCCTCTTCCACTTTTACTTGTTCTTCCTCTTTTTCTACATCTTCATTATGTTCTTCTTCTTCTAATTTTTCTTTTTCTTCTTCTTCTTCTTATTTCTATTCTTCTTCTTCTTCATTTTCTCCTTTTTCTTCTTCTTCTTCTCATTCTTCTTCTTCTTCATCTTCTTCTACTTCATCATTTACATCTTCTTCTTCTTCTTCTTTTCTTCTTCTTCTTCTTCTTTTAATCTTCTTCTTCTTCTTCTTCTTCTTCTTCTTCTCCTTCTTCTTCTTCTTCCGCCTCCTCCTCCTTCTCTTCTTCTTCCTCTTCTTCTTCTTCTTCATCTTCATGTCTACTTTTTCTTCCTCTTCAACTTCCTCTTCAACTTCTTCTTCCACTTCTTTTTTCCTCTTCTTGCTTCCACATCTACTTATTTTTCTTCTTCTTCTTCCTCTTCTTCTTCTTCTTCTTCTTCTTCTTCTTCTTCTACTCTTGTTCTTCTACTTCTCCTTCTCCTTCTTCTTCCTCTTATTCTACCACTTCTTCTACTTCTTCTACATGTTTGTCTTCGTCTCCTTCTTCTTATTCTTCTTCTTCTTCTTCTTCTTCTTCTCTTCTTCTTCTTCTTATTCTTGTTCTTTTTCTACTTCTTCTTCTACTTCTTGTTCTTCTTCTTCTTCTTCTTCTTCTTCTTCCTATTCTTATTTCTTCTTCTTCTTCTTCTTGCTCTTCTTCTTCTTCTTCTTCTTCCTCTTCTTCTCTTAGTACTAAAAAACTACTACTACTTCTTCGTCTTCTTCGTCTTCTTCTTCTTCTTCTTTGTCGTCCTCCTCTTCTTCCTTGCCTTCTTCTTTTGCCTCTCTTCTTCCTCTTCTTCTTCTTCTTCTTCCTCCTCTTCATCTACTTCTTTTTCTTCTTCCTCTTGCTCTTCTTCTTCATCATCATCATCATCATCAGCATCATCATCATCTTCTTCTATTTCTTCTTCCACTTCTTCTTCTACTTCTTCTTCCTCTACCTCTTCATCATTTTTTCTTGCTCCTCTTCATCTTTTTTTCCTCTTCTTTAACTTGTTCCTCCTCTTCTTCTTCCTCATCTTTTTCTTCTTCTACTTCTTATTCTTCTTCTTCTACAACTTCTTTTTCTTCTTCTTCTTTCTTGTTCTATTCTTTGTAACCTTCTTCTTCTTTCTCTTCTTCTCCTTCATCATCATGATCTTCCTCTTCTTCTTCTTCTTCTCCTTCTTCTCCTCCTTCTTCTTCTTCCTCTTCTTCTCCTTCTTCTTCTCCTCTTCTTTTTTCTTCTTCTTTGCCTTCCTTTACTTTTTCTAATACTTGTTTCTTCTTCTTCTTCCACCACTTCTACTTCTTCTTCTTCTTCTTGTTCTTCGTCTTCTTCTTCTTCTTCTTCCTTCCCTTTTTTCCATTACTTCTTCCTCTTCATGTTCTTCTTCTTCTTCTTTTTCCACTTCTCCTATCTTTTATTACTTCTACTTCTTCCTCTTCTTCATCTTCTTCTTGTTCTTCTTCTTCATCTTTTTCTTTTTCTTCTTCTCCTACTTCTTCCATTTCTTCTTCTTCTTCTTCTTCTCCTTCTTCTTCGTCTTCCTCTTTTTGTTATTCCTCTTCCTCTTCTTCTTCTTCTTCTACTTCTTCCTCCACTTCTTCCACTTCTTCTTCTTCTTCTTCTTCTTCTTATTCTTCCTCCTCTTCTTCTTTCCACTTCTTCTCCTACTTGTTCTTCCTCTTCTTCTAGTACTTCATCGTGTTATTTTTTTTCTCCTTCTTCTTCTTCTTCTAATTCTTCTTCTTCTCTTGCTTCTACT
>JAIUJO010001774.1:95000-97500 GCA_023846275.1 Vanilla planifolia
TCATAGCCCTTTCCTTCTTTTTCTTCTTCTTCTTCAACTTCCACTTCTTCTTCTTCTTCTCCTTCTTCTTCTTCTTCTTCTTCTTCTTCTTCTTCTTCTTCTAATTTTTCATTTTCTTCTTCTTCTCCTCGTTCTTCTTCTTCTTCTTCCACTTCTTCTTCTACTTCTTCTTCTTCTTCTTCTTCGTCTTATTATTATTATTATTATTATTCTTAATAATCCACTTCGTCCTCTTCTTCTTCTTCCACTTCTTCTACTTCCTCTTCTTCTTCTTTTTCTCCTTCTTCAGTTTCATCTTCTTCTTCTTCATCATCATCATCATTTACTTCTTCTACTTCTTCTTCTTTTTCTCCCTCTTCACTTTCTTCTTCTTCTTCTTCTTCTACTTCTCCTTCAACATCATCTTCTTCTTCTTCTTCTCAACTTCTTCTAACTCTTCTTCATTCTCCTCTTCTTCTTCAAGTTTTTCTTTTTCTTCATCTTTTTATTCTTCTTATGCGTCTCCTTCTTCATCATCTTCTTCTCCTACTTCTTTGTCTCCTTTCTGTAATTCTTCTTCTTCTTCTTGTTATTTTGCTTTTTCTTCTTTTTCTTTTTGTTCTAATTCTTTGTCTTCTTCTTTTTTGTATTCTTCTTCTCCTTCTTCTTCTTCCTCTTCCTCTTCTTATTGTTCTCTTCTTCTTTTTTTTCTTCTTCTACTTCTTTTTATTATTCTTCTTCTTCTACTTCTTTTCTGTTGTTGTTGTTGTTGTTGTTGTTGTTCTTCTTCTTCTTCTTCTTCTCATTCCTTTTCTTCTTGCTTTTCTTCTTCCTCATCTTCTTCTTGTTCTTGTTCTTCTTCTTCTTCTTCTTCTTCCTCTTATTCTTCTTCTTCTGCTCCCCCACCTTCCTCTTCTTATTCTTCATCTACTTCTCATTCTCTTCCTTCTTTAAACCTCTTCTTATTCTGTTTCTTCTTCTTCTTCTTCTTGTTCATCTTCCCCCTCTTTTTTCCTCTTCTTCTTCATCATCTTGGTCTTCTTCTTCTTCTTCTTCTTCTTCTTCTTTTTCTTCTTTTTCTTCTTTTTCTTCATATTCTTCCTCTTCTTCTTTCTTTCTTCTTTTGCTTTTTGTTCTTCTTATTGTTATTCTTGTTGTTGTTGTTCATATTTTTCTTTTTCTTCTTCTTCTTCATCTTATTCATCTTCTTCTTCTTCTTCTTCTTCTTCTTCTTCTTCTTCTTCTTCTTGTTCTACTTTTTCTTCTTTTACTTCTTCTTTTTATTCTTCTTTTTTTCTTGTTCTTGTTCTTCTTCTTCTTCCTCTTATTTTTCTTTTTATTATTATTATTTTTGTTATTTTCATCTTCTTCTTTGTCTTCCTCCTCTTCCTCCTCCTCTTCTTCTTCTTCTTCTACTACTACTACTACAACCACAACTACTACTACTACTACAAATACTTATTCCTCCTCTTCTTGTTCCTCTTCTTCGTTTTCTTCTTCTTATTATTTTACTTTTTCTTCTTCATCATCTTTTTCTTCTTTTTTTTTTCTTCTCCTTCTTCTTCTTGTTCTTCTCCTTCTTCTTCTTCTTCTTCTTCTTCTTCTTCTTCCTCCTCTTCATCATCAACATCATCATCATCTTCTTCTTCTTCTTCTTCTTCCTCCACCTCCTCCTCTTCTCCTTCTTCTTCTTCTTCTTCTTCTTCATCTTCATCTTCCTCTCATTCTTCTTTTTCATCTACTTCTCCTTTTTCTTCTTCTTCTTCTTATTGTTCTTATCCTTCTTCCTCTCCTTCTTCATTCTTTTCTTCTTCTTCTTTTTCTTATTATTATTATTATTATTAGTATTATTATTATTATTATTATTTAGTTCTCCTTCTACTTCTTATTCTTCATTTACCTCTTTTTCTTTTCCTCCTCTTCTACTACTTCTTCTTCTTCTTGTTCTTTTTTTCTTCTCCTTCTTCTTCTTCTTCTTCCTCCTACTTCTTTCTCTTCTTCTTCTGTTTCTCCAACTTCTTCTTCTTCCTCTTCATCTTCTTCGACTTCTTCTAGTTGTTCTTATTCTTGTCCTTTTTATTCTTCTTCCTTTTGTTCTTATTCTTATTCTACTTCATCTACTTATTCTTTCTCTTCTTCTACTTTTTTATTATTATTTTTATTATTATTATTATTTTTCTTCTTCTACCTCTTTTTCTTCTTCCTCCTCTATAGCTTCTTCTTCTTCTTCTTCTTGTGCTTCCTCTTCTCCTCCCTCCTCCTCTTCCTCTTCCACTTTGCCTTCTACTTCTTCTACTACTTTTTCTTCTTCTTCACCTCTTTTTTCTTCTTCTTCTCCTTCTTTTTCATTATCTTCAGCTTCTTCTTCTTCTTTTCCTCTTCTTTCTCTTCTCCTTCTACTTCTTCTTCTTTTGCTTCTACTTCTTCTTCTTCTTCTTCTTCTTCAACTTCTTCTTCTTCTTATTGTTCCTCCTCTTCTTATTCATCTTCTTCGTCTTCTTTCTCTTATTCTTCTTCTTCT
>JAIUJO010001774.1:107500-110000 GCA_023846275.1 Vanilla planifolia
TCTTTTTCTTCTTGTCGTTATTCTTCTTTTACATCTTCTGCTTCTCTTTCTTCTTCTTCTTCTTCTTCTTCTTTTGCTCCTTCTTATTCTTGTTCTTCTTCTTTTTCTTCTTCTTCATCTTCATCTCCTTCTTCTTCTACTCCTTCTTCTTCTTCTTCTGCTTCTTCTTCTTATTTTAATTCTCCATTTTCTTCTTCGTGCTTCTTCACTTCTACTGCTTCTTCTTCGTCTTCTTCTTCTTCTTCTACTAATTTTTCTTCTTCTTTGTCTTCTTCTTTTTCTCCATCTTTTTCTGCTTCATCTTCTCCTTCATCTTCTTCTTCTTCTTCATTTTTTGCTTATTTTTTTTCTTCTTCTTCTCCCTCTTCTTCTAATTCTTCTTCTTCTTCTTCTTCCACTCTTTTTTCTTCCTCTCCTTCTTCTTCTACTCCTTCTTCTACTTCTTCTTGTTGATGCTCTTCTCCTTTCTATTCTTCTTCTTCTTCTCCTCCTCCTCCTCCTACTTCCTGTTCTTCCTTTTCTTCCACTTTTTCTTCTTCTACTACTACTTCTTCTTCTTCTTTTTCTTCTTCCACTTCTTCTTCTTTTTGTTCTTCTTCTTCTTCTTTTTCTTCTTCTTCTTATTGTTCTTTTTCTTCTTCTTCTTTTTCTTCTTCTAGTTCTTCTTCTTCTTCTTCTTGCTATTCTCCTTCATTTGTTCATCTTCTTTCTCTCCTTCTTCTTCTTCATCTTCATCTTCTTCTTCTTCTTCTTCTTTTTATTATTCTTCATCTTCTTCTGCTTGCAATTCTTCCACCTCTTCTTCTGTCTCTTCTTCTTTTACTTTTTCTTCTACTACTTTTCCTTATTCTTTAATTTCTCTTCTTCTTCTTCTACTCTTCATCATCATCATCATCTTCATCTTCTTCTTATTCACCTTCTTCTTCTTCTTCTTCTTCTTCTTCTTCTTCTTCTTTTTATTCTTCTCCTTTTTCTTTATCTTCTTTTTCTTCCCTTCTTCCTCATCTTCCACTCATTGTTCTTCTTCTTCATCTTCTTCTTCTTCTCCTCCTCCTTTTTCTTCTTCTTCCGCTTCTTCTTTTCTTTTCTATCTCCTTCTACTTCTTCTTTTCATGTCCTTCCTATTCTACTTCTTAATATTATTCTTCTACTTCTACTTTTTCTTCTTGTTCATTTTTCTCTCCTTCTTCTACTTCTCTTTTTTCTTCCTCTTTTTCTTCTATTTCATATCTTCTTGTTCTTTTCCTTTTTCTACTTCTTCTTCTTCAACTTCTGGTTCTTCTTCCTTTTCTTCTTCTTCCTCTACCACTTCTTCTTCTTCTTCTTCTTCTTATACTTCTTCTTATTTTTCTTCTTCTTCTTCTTCATCTTCTATTTATTCTACTACTATTTCTTCTTCTTCTTCTTCATCATCTTCTTCTTCTTCATCATCTTCTTCTTCTTCTTTTACTTCTTCTTCCTCTACTTTTTTCCTTCATCTTCTTCTACTTTTTCTCCTTCTTCATCTTTTCTTCTTCCTCTTCATCTCCCTCTTCTTCATCTTCTTCTTCTTCTTCTTCTCCTTCTTCTTCTTCTTATTATTCTTCTTCTTCTTCTTCTTCTCCTCCTCCATCTCCTCGTCCTCCTTCTTCTTCTTCTCCTTCTCCTTCATCTTCTCCTCCTCCTCCTCCTTTTACTTCTTCTTCCTCTTCTTATTCTTCTTCTTCTTCTTCACCTTCTTCTTCTTCTTCTTCTTCTTCTACTTTTTCTTCCCCTTCTTCTTCTTCTTATTCTTCTTCTTCTCCTCCTCCTTTTCTTCCTCCTCCTCCTCCTTCTTCTTCTCCTTCACCTTCATCTTCTCCTCCTCCTTCTCCATCTTCTTCTCCTCCTTCTTCTTCTTCTCCTTCCTCTTCTTCTTCTTCTTCTTCTTCTCCTTCTCCTTCTTCTTCTTCTCCTTCGTCTTCTTCTTCTTCTCCTCCTTCTTCTTCTCCTACTTCCACTCCTTCTGCTTCTTCTTCTCCTTCTTCTTCTTCTTATCCTTCTTCTTCCTCTCCTTCTTCTTCTTCCTCTTCTTCTTCTTCTTCTTCTTCTTCTTCTTCTTCATCTTCTTCATCATCATCATCTTCTTCTTCTTCTTATTCGTCATCTTCTTCTTCTTATTCGTCATCTTCTTCTTCTTCAACTTCTTCTTCATCTTCTTCTTCTTCTTCTTCTTCAACTTCTTCTTCTTCTTCTTCTTCATCTTCATCTTCTTCTTCTTCTTCTTCTTCCTCTTCCTCTTCCTCTTCTTCTTCTTCTTCTTCTTCTTCTTCTTCGTCTTCTTCTTCTTCCTCTTCTTCGTCTTCTTCTTCGTCTTCTTCTTCTTCTTCTTCTTCTTCTTCTTCCTCCCCTTCTTCTTCTTCATAATCTTCTTCTTCTTCTTCTTTTTTCTTTTTCTTCCTCTTCTTCTTCTTCTTTTTCTCGTTCTTCTTCTTCTTCTTCTTCTTCTTCTTTTGCTTCTTCTTCTTTTTTTGCTTCTTCT
>JAIUJO010001774.1:115000-122500 GCA_023846275.1 Vanilla planifolia
TTCTTCTTCTTTTGCTTCTCTTTTTCTTCTACTTCTGCTTCTTCTTCTTCCCCTTCATTTTCTTCTTCTCTCTCTTCTTCTTCTTCTCCATCATCATCAACTTCCTTGATTTCTTCTTCTTTGTTTCCTTCTTCTTCTTCTACTTCTTCTTATTCTTCTTCTTCATCACCTTCTTTTGGTTCCTCTTCTTCCTCTTCATTTTCTTCTTCCTCCTCCTCTTCTTATTCTTATTCTTTTTCTCCTCCTCCTCCTCTTCTTTTCCTTCTTCATCATCTTGTTCCTATTCTTCTTCTTTGGCATCTTCATTGTCATCTTCTTCTTCTTCTTCTTATTCTTGTTCTTCTTCTTCTTCTTCTCTTCTTCTTTTTCTCCTTCTTCTTTGTCTTCTTCTTCCTCTTTCTCTTCTTCTTCTTCTTCTTCTACATCTTTGACTTCTTCTTTTTCTTCTCTTCTTCTTCCTCTTCTCTTTCTTCTTCTCCTTCTTCTCCTTTTTCTCCCACTTCTCGTTCTTGTTCTTCTTTTTCTTCTTTTTCTTCATCAACTTCTTCTTCTTCTTCTTCTTCTTCTCTTTCTTTTTCTCCTTCTTCTTCTACATATTCTTGTTCTTCTTCTTTTTTTTTTTTTTATTCTTCCTGGCCTTCTTCTTCTCCTTCTTCTTCTTTGTCTTCTTCTTCTTCTTCTTCATCTTCTTCTTCTTCTTCGTTTTCTTCTCCCCCTTCTTCTTTGTCCTCTTCCTCTCCTTGTGTTCTTCTTCATCTTCTTCTTTGACTTCTTCTTCATCTTTTTCTTCTTCTTCTTTGTCTTCTTCTCCTTTTTCCTCGTCTTCTTCTTCTTTTTCTTGTTCTTCTTCTTCTTCTTCTTCTTCTTCTTCTTCTTCTTCTTATTTTCTTCTTAATCTTCTTCTTCTTCATCCTCATGATCTTCTTTTCTTGTTCATCATCTTCATCATCTTCTTCTTCTTCTCCTTCTTCTGCATCTTTTTCTTCTTCCTCTTCTTCTTCATCTTCTTCCTCTCCTTCTTTTTCTTTTTCTTTTTGTTCTTCTTCTTTTTCTTCTTCTTCTTCTTCTTCTTCTCCTCCTCCTTTTTTTCTTGTTCTTCTTCTTCTTCTTCCTCTTCTTCTTCTTCTTCGTCAAGTTCTTCTTTCTCTTCTTCTTCTTCTTCTTCGTCAACTTCTTCTTGTATTCTTCTTCTTCTTCTTCTGCTTCTTCTTCTTCTTCTTCTTCTTTTTCTTCTTTTTCACATTCCTCTTCATCACCATCATCATGTTGTTTTTGTTGTTGTTCTTCTTCTTCTTCTTCTTCTTCTTCTCCTACATCGTCTTCTTTTTCCATTTCTTCTTCTTCTTCTTCTTCTTCTTGTGCTTCTTCTTGGTCATCATCTTCTTCGTCTTCTTCTTCTTCTTTTTCTTCTTCTTCTTCTTCTACTACTACTACTACTTCATCTTCTTCTTCTTCTATTACTACTACTACTACCTCTTCTTCTTCATCATCTTCTTCCTCTACTTCTTCTTCTTCCTCTCTTCTTTTTTTTACGTATCCTTCTTCTTCTTCTTCTACTACTACTACTACTTCTTCTTCTTCTTATTCTTATTTGTCTTCTTCTTCCTCTTCTTCATTTTCTTCCTCTTCTTCTTCTTCCTATTCTTTATCTTCATGTTCTTCATCTTCGGTTTCTTCTACTTCTACTTCTACTTTTTCCTCTTCTTTGTATTCTTCTTCTTCGTCTTCTTCTTCTTCTTCTTCTTCTTCTTCTTCTCCTCCTTGTTTTTCATCTTCTTCTTTATCTTTGTCTTCTTCTTCTCCCTCTTCTTCTTCTTCTTTTTCTTTTTCTTCTTCATCTTGTTCTTCTTTTTCTTTATCCTTGCCTTCCTCTTCTTCTTCTGCTCCTTCTTCTCCTTCTTTTTCTTCTTTCTCTTCATCATCATCTTCTTCTTCTTCTCCTTCTCCTTCTCCTTCTTTTTCTTCCTCTTCTTCTTCTTCTTCTTCTCCTTCTTCTCCTACTTTTTCTTCATCTTCTTCTTCTTATTCTTCTTCTTCTTCTTCTTCTCCTTCTTCTTCTTCGTCAACTTCTTCTTTGTCTTCTTCTTCTTCTTAGTCTTCTTCTTCGTCAACTTCTTCTTTGTCTTCTTCTTCTTCTTCTTCTACTTCTTCTTATTTTTCATCTTCTTCTTCTTCTTCTTTTTCTCATTCCTCTTCATCATCATCATCATGTTCTTCTTGTTCTTCTCCTTCTTCTTCATCATCTACTTCTTGTTGTTCTTCTTCTTCTACCTCTTCTTCTTTTTCCACTTCTTCTACTTCTTCATCTTCTTCTACTACTACTACTACTACTTCTCTGTCTTCTTCTTCTTCTTCTTCTTCTCCTTCTTCTCCTTCTTCTTCTTCTTCTTCTTCTTCTTCTTCTTCCTCTTCTTCTACTACTACTAGTACTTCTTCTTCATCATCATAATCTTCATCATCATCATTATCATCATCTTGTTTTTCTTGTTTTTCTTCATCTTCTTCTTCCTCTTCTTCGTCCTCTTCTTCTTTTCTTTACTGTCTTCTTCTTCTTCGTCGACTTCTTCTTTTCTGTCTTCTTCTTCTTCTTTTCTTCTTCGTCTTCTTCTGGTTTGCCTTCCACTTCTTCTTCTTCTTCTTAAACTTTTCTTCTTCTTCTTCTTCTACTTCTTCTCCTCCTTCTTCTTCTACTTCTTCTTCTCCTTCTTGTTCTCCTTCTTTTCGATCTCCTTCTCCTTCTTCTTCTTCTTCTTCTTCTTCTTCTTCTTCTTATTCCACTTTTTCTTCTTCTTCTTCTACTTCATCTTCTTCACAAACTTCTTCTTTATCTTCATATTCTTTTTCTTTGTCTGCTTCTTCTTCTTCATTTCTTCTTCTTCTTCTTCTTCTTCTACAACTTCTTCTTCTTCTTCTTCTTTTTCTTCATCTTCGTCTTATTCGTCTTCTTCTTCTTCTTCTTCTCCTTCTTCTTCTTCTTCTTCTTCTTCTTCTTCTCCTTCTGCTTCTTCTTCTTCTTCTTCTTCTTCTTTTTCTTTTTCTTTTTCTTTTCTTCCTTCACCAACATCATCATCATCATCGTCAACTTCTTCCTCCTCCACTTCTTCTTCTACTTCTCCTTCTTCTTCTTCCCCATCTTCTTCTTCTTCATCAACTTTGTCTTCATCTTCTTCTCCTTCTTCTTCTTCTTCTTCTTCTTCTTTTTCTTTTTCTTCTTCTTCTTCTTCCCCTTCTTCTACTTTTCCTACTTCTTGTTCTACTCTTTCTTCTTCTTCTTCTGATTCTTTTATTCTTCTTTTTCTTTTCTTCTTCTGTTTCTTCTTCTTCTTCTTCTTCTTCTTCTTCTTGATCTTGTTGTTGTTCTTCTTCTTCTTCATCATCTTCTTCTACTTCTTCTTCTTCTTCATCTTTTTCTTGTTCTTCTTCTTCTTCTTCAACTTCGTCTTTTTCATCTTCTTCTCCATTTCCTTCTTCTTCTTCGTGTTCTAGCTCTTCTTTTTTTTATACAACTACTACTTTTTATTCTTATTCTTCTACTACTTCTTTTTCTCTTCCTTCTTCTCCTTCTTCTTTTAGTTCTTCTTCTTCTTCTCCTTCTTCTTCTTCTTCCACTCATCTCCTTTTTTTTATCTTCTTCTACAAACTCGTTCATCTCCTTCTTCTCCTTCTTCTGCTTCTTCTTCTTCTTCTTCCTTCTCATCATCATCATCTTCTTCTTCTTCTTCTTTTTCATCATCTCCTTCTTTGTCTTCTTCTTTTTCTTCTTCTTCTTCTCCTTTTTCTTCTTTTTTGTTTTCTTCAACTTCTTCTCTTTCTTTTTCTTCTACTTCTTGTTCTTCTTCTTGTTTTCTTCATCATTATAATCTGCTTCTTCCTTTTCTTCTTCTTCTACTACTACTTCTTCTTTTTCTTCTTCTTCTTCCTTTTTTTCTTCCTCCTCCTCCTTCTCCTCTTCTTCTTCTATTTATTGTTCTTCTTCTTCTTCTTCTCCATCTTCTTCTTCTTCTTCAACTTCTTCTTTATTTTCTACTTCTTCTTCTTCTTCTTCTTCTTCTTCTTCCTTTTCTTCCTGGTCTATGTATTCTTCATCTTCAACTATTTCTTTTTCTGTCTTCTACTTCGTCATCTACTTCTTCTTCTTTGTCTTCTTCTTCCTCTTCTTCTTCGTCTTCTTCTTTTTCTTTCCCCTCTTCTTCTTCATTTTATTCTTCTTCTTCTTTTCCATCTTCTTCTTTTTCTTCTTTTTCTTCTTTTTGTTCTCCTTCATCTTCTTCAACTTCTAAATCTTCTTATGCCTCTTCTCTTCTTGTTCTTCTTCTTCTTCTTCTCCTCCTTCTTCTCTTTCTTGTTCTCTTTCTCCTTCTCCTTCTTTTTCTTCTTATTCTTTTTCTTCTTATTCTTTTTCTTCTTCTTCTTCTTCTTTTACTTCTTTTTCTTCTTCTTTGTCTTTTTCTCCAACTTCATATTCTTCTTCTTTGCCTTCTTCTTTTTCTTCGTCTTCTTCTTCTTCTTCTTTGTCTTCTTATTATTATTGTTATTATTTTTCTTCTTCTTCTTCACCTTCTTCATGTTTTCTTTTTCTTCTTCTTCTTCTTCTTCTTCTTCTTCCTTTTTTTCATCTTCTTCTTTGCCTTCTTCGTCTTCTTCTTCTTCATTTTCTTCTTCTTCTTTTCTCGATCTTCTTCTTCTTCTTCTTCTTCTTCTTCAACTTCTTCATCTTCTTCTTGTTCTTCTTCTTCTTCTTCACCATCATCCTTATCGTCATGTTCTTCTTCTTCTTCTTCTTCTTCCTCCTCTTCTCCTTCTTCTTCTTCTCCTTCTTCTTCTTCTTCGACTTCTTCTTCTTCATCTTCTTCTTTTTCTTCTTCTTCTTTTTGCTCTTCTTCTTCTACTTTTCATTATTCTCCTTCTCCTTCTTCTTCTTCTTATTCTTCTTCTTCTTCTTCTTCTTCTTCTTCTTCTTCTTCTTTTTCTTATTCTTCTTTTTCTTCATCTTCTTTTTCCTCTTCTTCTTCTACTTTTCCTTCTTCTGCTTCTTTTCCTTCCCCTTCTTCTTCTTCTTCTTCATCGCCTTGTTCTTGTTCTTCTTCTCCATCTTCTTCTTTTTCTCCATCTTCTTTTTTCTTCTTTTTTGTCTTCATCTTCTTCTTTTTCATCATCAAGTTCTTCTTCTTCTTCTTTGCCTTCATCTTCTTCTTCTTCTTCTTCTTCTTCTTCATCTACTTCTTCTTCTTCTTCTTTTTCTTCTTCTTCTTTTTCTTCTTCATCATCAACATCTTCTTCTTCTTCTTCAACTTCTTCTCCTTAATCTTCATCTCCTTCTCTTTCTTTCCCTTCTCCTTCTTCTTTTTCTTGTTCTTGTTCTTGTTCTTCTTCTTCTTCATCATCTTCTTCTTCCTCCTCTTCTACATCTTCTTCTTCTTCTTCTTCTTCAACTTCTTCTTCTTCTTCTTCTTCCCCATCTTCTTCTTCTTCTATTTCTTCTTCTACATCTACTTCTTATTCTCGTCCTCCTTCTTCTCTTTTCTTCTTCTTCTTCTTCATCATCTTTTGTTTACTCTTCGTATTCTTCTTCTTTGTCTTCTTCTTCTTCTTCTTCTTCTTCTTTGTCTTCTTGTTGATCTTTTTCTTCTCCTTCCTCTTCTTCATTTTCTTTATCTTTTGCTTTGTCTACTTCTTCTTCTTCTTCTTCTTCACCTTGACCACCTTCTAGTTCTTTTTCTTCTTCTTCTTCACCGTCATCATCATCATCATCATCTTCTTCTTCTTCTTCTTCTCTCCTTCTTCTACTTCTTCTCCTTCTTCTTCCTCTTCTTGCCCTTCTTCTTCTTCTTCTTCTTCTTCTTCTTTTTATTCTTCTTCTTCCTCTTCCTTTTCTTCTTCCTTCATCTTCTCCTCATCTTTTTCTTCTTTTAAATCTACACTTCCTCTTCTTTGTCATCTTCTTCTTCTTCTTCTTTGTCCCCTTCTCCTTCTTCTTCTTCTCCTTTTTCTTCTTCTTCTTCTTCTTCTTCTTCTTCTTCTTCTTCTTTTCTTATTCTTCTTTTTCTTCATCTTCTTTTCCCACTACTTCATCTACTTTCCTTCTTCTAATTCTTCTCCTTCTTCTTCTTCATCTTCTTCTTCTTCTTCATAGTCTTGTTCTTATTCATCTTCTCTATGTTCTTCTTCTTTTTCTCCATCTTCTTCTTCTTCTTCTTCTTACTCTTCTTCTTCCTCATCTACTTCTTCTTCTTCTTCATCTTCGTCTTCTTCTTCCTCTTCTTCTTTGTCAACTTCTTCTTCTTCTTCTTCTTCATCATCATCATCTTCTTCTTCTTCTTCTTCTTTTTCTTCTTCTTCTTCCTCTTCTTCTTTTTCTTCTTCATCATCTTCTTCTTCTTCATCTTCTTCTTCTTCTTCTATTTCGTCTTCTACTTCTTCTTCTTCTTCTTCTTCATCTTTTTTGTCGTCTTCGTATTCTTCTTCTTTGTCTTCTTCTTCTTCTTCGTCTTCTTCTTCTTCTTCTTTTTCTTCTCCTTCCTGTTCTTCTTTTTCATCTTCTGCTTTGCTTACCTCTTCTTCTTCTTCTTCTTCATCTTGACTAGCTTCTTCTTCTTCTTCTTCACCTTGACCACCTTCTTCTTATACTTCTTTTTCTTCTTCTTCTTCTTCACCATCATCATCATCATCTTCTTCTTCTTCTTCTTCACCATCATCATCATCATCTTCTTCTTCTTCTTCTTCTTCTTCTTCTTCCACTTCCACTTCTTCTTCTTCTTCTTCTTCTTCTTCTTCTCCTTCTTCTACTTCTTGTCCTTCTTCTTCTTCTTCTCCTTCTTCTCGTTCTCATCCTCCATCTTCTTCTTCTTCTTCTTCTTCTTCTTCTGCTTCCTCTTCTTATTATTCTTCCACTTCTTATTCTTTGTCTTCTTCTTCTCCTTCTTCTTCTTCTTCTTTTTCTCCATCATCATCTTCTTCTTCATCTTCATCTTCTTCTTCTTCTTCTTTATTTACTTGTTCTTCATCTACTTATTCTCCTTCTACTACTTCTACTTCTGCTTCTTTTACTTCTTCTTCTTCTTCTCTATTTTTCTTCATCATGTTTTTCTTCTTCTTCCTTTCTTCCTCTTCTTCTTCTTCCTCTTCTCCTTCTTCTTCTCCTTCTTCCCCTTTTTCTCCAACTTCTCATTCTTGTCCTTCTTTTTCTTCTTCTTCTTCATCATCATCATCATCATCTTCTTCTTCTTCTTCTTCTCCTTCTTCCTTTTCTCCTTCTTCTTCTTCTAATTCTTCTTCTTGTTCTTCTTCCTATTATTATTATTTTTATTCTTCCTGGCCTTCTTCTTCTTCTTCTTTGTCTTCTTCTTCTTCTTCTTCTTCTTCTTCTTCGTCTTATTCTTCTTCTCCTCCTTCTTCTTCTTGTTCTTCTTCTTCTCTTTCAACTTCATCTTCTTCCTCTCCTTCTTCTTCTTCTTCTTCTTCCACTTCTTCTTCTTCTTTTTCTTTTTCTTCATCTCCATG
>JAIUJO010001774.1:127500-132500 GCA_023846275.1 Vanilla planifolia
TTTTTCTTCTACTACTTTTTCTTCATCGTCTTCTTCTTGTTCTTCTTCTTCTTCATTATCTATTTTCGTCTTCGTATTCTTCTTCTTTGACTTCTTTTTGTTCGTCGTCTTCCTGTTCTTCTTTTTCTTCTCCTTCTTGTTCTTCTTTTTCTTCATTTTCTGCTTTGCCTACTTCTTCTTCTTCTTCTTCTTCACCTTGACCACCTTCTTCTTCTACATCTTTTCTTCTTCTTTTTCAACATCTTCATCAACATCATCGTCTTCTTCTTCTTCTTCTCCTTCTTCTTCTTCTTCTACTTCTTCTCTTTCTTCTACTTCTTCTCCTTCTTCTTCTTCTTCTTCTTATTATTCTACTTCTTCTTCCTTCTTCTTCATCATCTTCTTCGTCTTCTAAATATTCTCCTTCCTTTTCTTTGTCAACTTCTTCTAATTCTTCTTCTTCATCTTCTTCTACTTCATTTTTCTCTTCTTCTTCTTGTTATTATTCTTTTTTTTCTTCTCCTCCTTCTTCTTCTTCAACTTCTTCCTCTTCTTCTCCTTCTTCTTCTTCTCCTTCTTCTTCTCCTTCTTTCTTCTTCTTTTTCTGGTTCTTCTTCTTATTTTTCTTCCTCTCTTGTTCTTCGTCTTCTTATTCTTCTTCTTCTTCTTCTCCATCATCATCTTCTTCTTCTTCCTCTTCAACATCATCTTCTTCTTCTTGTTTTTCATCTTCTTCTTCTTCATTTTCTTCTTCTTCTTCAACTTCTACTGCTTCTTCTACTCCTACTACTTCTTCTTCTACTCCGACTACTTCTTCTTTTTCTTCCTCTTCATCTTCTTCTACCTCTTCTTCTTCTTCTTCTTCTTCTTCTCCTTCTTCCTCTTCTTCTTCTTCTTCCTCTTCTTCCACTTCTTCCTCTTCTTCTTCTTCCTCTTCTTCTTCCTCCTTCCTCTTCCTCTTCTTCCTTCTTCCCCTTTCTCCTTCCTCTTCTTCTTCTTCTTCTTCTTCTTCTTCGTATTCTTATTCTTAATCTTCTTTTCTTCTTCTTCTTTTTCTTCTTCATCTTCTTCTGCTCTGACTTCTTCTTCTTTGTCTTCTTCTTCTTCATCTACTTCTTCTTTTGCTCTGTCTTCTTCTAGTTCTTTTTCTACTTCGTCTTCTTCTGCTTTGCCTTCCACTTCTTCTTCTTCATCTTCTTCTTCCTCTTTTCTTCTTCTTGTTCTTCTCCTTCTTCTTCTTCAACTTTTTCCTCTTCTTTTTCTTCTTCTTCTTCCTCTTCTCCTTCTTCAACTTCTTCTTCTTCTACTTCTTCTTCTACTTCTTCTTCTCCTTCTTCTTCTACTTCTTCTTCTCCTTCTTCTTATTCCACTTCTTATTCTTCTTCTTCTACTTCATCTTCTTCATCAACTTCTTCTTTATCTTCGTATTCTGGTTCTTTGTCTTCTTCTTCTTCTTCTTCGTTTCTTCTAATTCTTCTTCTTTTTCTTCTACTACTACTTCTTCTTCTTGAACTTCTTCTTCGTCTTCTGCTTTTCTTCTTCTTTGTCTTCTTCTTCTTGTTGTTATTGTTCTTCCTCTTCTTCTTCTTCTTCATCTTCTTCTTCTTCTTCTTCTACTTGTACTTCTTCTTCTTCTTCTTCTTTTTCTTGTTCTTATTCACCATCATCAACTTCTTCCTCTTCTTCTTCTTTTTCGTCCTCCTTATCTTCTTCTTCTACAACTTCTTCTTCTTCTTTATCTTCTTCTTCTTCTTCTTCTTCTACTACTACTACTACTACTTTTTCTTCTGTTTATTTTTCTTCTTCTCCTTCCTCTTCTTCTTCTACTTTTGCATCCCCTCCTTCTTCTCCTTCTTCATCTTCTTCTTATTAATATTCTGCTTCTTCTTCTTCTTCCCATTTTTCTTTGTCTTTTCTTCTTCTTCTTAATTTTCTTCTTCAATATCATCATCATCATCTTCTTCTTCTTCTTCTTTTTCTTCTTCTTCTTTGTCTTCTTTTTCTTCTTCCTCCTCATCTGGTTCTTCTTCTATCTTTTTCTTCTTCTTCTTCTTCTTCAACTTCTACTTCTTCTTCATCTTCTTCTCCATTTCCTTCTTCTTCTTCTTCTTCTTTTACTACTGCTACTACTACTATTTTCTCTTCTTCTTCTTCTTCTTCTTCTTCTTCTCCTTTCTTCTTCTCCTTTTTCTTCCTCTTCTTCCACTTCTTTTTTTTCTTTTTTATCTTCTTTTACATCTTCTTCTTATTCTTCTCCTCCTCCTTCTTCCTCTTCTTCTTCTTCATCATCATCATCATTTTCTTCGTTGGCTTCTTCTATTTCTTCTTCTTCTTCTCCTCCTTCATCTTCTTTTTTTTTTTCTTCATCTTCTTCTCCTTCTTTTTCTTCAGCTTCTTATTGTTCTTCATGTTTTTCTTTGTCATCAAATCTTCTTCTTTGTCTTCTTCTCCTTCTTCTTCTTCTTCTTCTTCTTCTTCTTCGTCTTCTTCTTCTTCTTCTTCTTCTTCTTCTTCTTCTTCTTCATCTTCTTCTTCCTCATCTTCTTCTACTTCTTCTTCATCTTCTTCTTCTTCCTCTCCTTCTTTTCCTTCTTCATCTTATCCTTCCTCTTCTCCTCCTCCTCCTCCTCCTCCTCCTCCTCCACTTTCTTCTTCTTCTTCTACCACTTCTTTTACTTCTTCACATTCTTCTCCTTTATCATCATCTTCTTCTTCTTCTTCTTCTTCATCATCATCATCATCTTCTTCTTCTTCTTCTTCTTCTTCTTATTCTTCTACTTCTTCTTCTTCTTTTTTTCTCTTCTTCTTCTTCTTCTTCTTCTCTCTCTTCCTCTCTTTCTTCTTCTTTCCTTCATCTCCTTGTTCTACAACTTCTATATCTTCTTTTTCTTTTTCATCTTCTTCATTTTCTTCTTTTTCTTCTTCATCTTCTTTTTCTTCATTGCCTTCTTCTTCTTCATCATCATCATCATCGTCGTCGTCTTCTTCTTCGTATTCTTGTTCTTCTTTTCTTCTTACTTTTCTTCGACTACTTCTTCTTCTTCTTCTCCTTCTCCTTCCTCTTATCTTCTTTTACTTCTTCATCTTCTTCTTCTTCTTTGCCTTTGTCTACTTTTTCATCTTCTTCTTCCTCTTCTTGTTCTTCTTCTCCTTCTTATTCTTCTTTTTCTTCTTCCTTTTCTCATTCTTTTTCTCCTTCTTCATCTCTTTTTGTTTCTTCTTGTTCTTTTTCTTCTTATTCTACATTTCTACTTCTTCTTCTTCTTCTTCTTCTTTTCCTTCTTGACCTTCTTCTTCATCTTCCTATTCATTATCTTATTCTTCTTCTTCATCTTCTTCTTCTTTTTGTTGTCTTCTTCTTCTTCTCCTTCTTCTTCTTCTTTTTCTTCTTCCTCTTCTACTTGTTTTTCTTCTACTTCCTCTTCTTTTTCTTATTCATTTTCCTCTTCATTAGCTTCTTTTTTCTTCTTGTTTTCTTCTTCGTCATCTTCTTCTTCTTCTTCATCATCTTCTTCTCCTTCTTCCTCGTCTTCTTCTTCTTCTTTGTCTTCTCCTTCGTCATCTTCTTTGTCTTGTTCTTCATCTTTTTCTTCCTCATCCTAATCTTTTGTCTCTTCTTTTTAGTCTTCTTCTTCATATTCTTCTTCTTCAGCACCTTTTTCTTCTTTTTCTTCTCCTTCTTCTTCTTCTTCTTCTTCGTCTTCTTCTTCCCCTTCTTTTTCCTCTACCTCTTCTTCTTAATCATCTTCTTCTTCCTCTTTTTCTTCTCGTTGTTCTTCTCCATCTTCTACTTCTTCTACTTCTTCTTCTTCTTTCTCTTCTTCTTCCACTTCATCTTCCTTCTTCACCTTCTTCTTCATCATCTCCTTCTTAATCTTCTCCTTTGTCTTCATATTCTTGTTGTTCTTCTTTGTCTTCTTCTTCATTATCTTCTTCTTCTACAAATTCTTCAAGGTCTCATTCTTCTTGTTTTTCTTTTTCTTCAACTTCTTCTTCTTCTTTTTCTTCTTCTTTTTCTTATCCTTCTTCAACGTGTTCTTCTTTATCTTCCTCTTTGTCATCTTCTTCTTCTTCTTCTTTATCTTCTTCTTCATCTTCTTCTTTTTCTTCTTCATCTTCTTCTAGTTCTTTTTCATGTTCTTCTTATTCGTCTTCTTCTTCGTCTTCTTCTTCTTCTTCTTCTTCTTCTCCTCCTTCTACTTCTTCTTTTCTTCTTCTTCTTCTTCTTCTTCTTCTTCTTTTCTTCTTCTTCTCCTCCTTCATCTTCTTCCTCTTCTCCTTCTTTTCTTTCTTCTTCTTCCTTTTCTTCTTCTTCCTCTACTTCTTCTTCCTCATCCTTGTCTTTTTCTTCTTCATCTTCTTCTTCTTCTACTACTTCTTCATCTTCTTTTTCTTCATAATCATCATGTTCTTCTTCTTCTCCTTCTTCTTCCTTCTTCTTATTCTTCTTCTACTTCTTCTTCCACTTCTTCTTCTTCTTCATCATCATCTTCTTCTTCTTCTTCTTCTTCTTCCTCAACTTTTTCTTCCTCTTCTTCTTCTTCTTCTTCACATTTGTCTTCTTCTTCTTCTTCTTCTTGTTCTTCTTTTTCTACCTCTTCTTCTTCCTCTTCTTTTTCTTCAACTTCTTCATCTTCATCTTCTTCTTCTTTGTTTTCTTCTTCTTCTTCATCTTCTTCTTCTTCTACTTCTTCATCTTCTTCTTCTTCACCATATTCTTAATCTTCTTCTTCTTCTTCTTCTTCTTCTTCACCTTCTTCTTCTTCTCTTTCTTTTTCTTTTTCTTTCATTTCTTCTTCTTCGTTTTCTTCTTCCTCTTAATCATCTTCTTCTTCTTCATCATCTTCTTATTCTTTTTCTTCTTCTTCTTCTTCTTTTTCTCTTCTTCTTCTTCTCTGTCTTCTTTTTCATCTTCTTCTTCTTCTAGTTCTTCTTGTTCTTCTTTGTCTTCTTCATATTCTCCATCATCATCTTCTTCTTCTTCTTCGACTTCTTCTTCTCTATCTTCTTCTTCTCCTTCT
>JAIUJO010001774.1:137500-142500 GCA_023846275.1 Vanilla planifolia
TTCTTCTTCTTGTAATTTTTCTTCTACATCATCTTCCACTTCTTCTCCTTCTTCTTCTTCTTTTACTTCTTCTTCTTCTTATTTTACTTCTTCTTCCTCTTCTTCTTCTTCTACTTCTTCGTCTTCTTCTCCTTAGTCTTCGTCTTGTTCATCCTTTTTTTCATCTTCTTCTTCTTCTTTTTTTATGTCTTCTTCCGCTTCTTTCACTTCTTCATGTTCTTCTCCTTGTCCTTCTTCTTCTTGTTCTTCTTCTTATTCTTTTACTTCTTCTTCTACATCTTCTTCATGATAATAAGCTTCTTCTTCATCATCATCATCTTCTTCTTCTTCTACTTCTTCCTTCTTCTTCTCCTTCTTCCCCTTCTTGTTCTTATTCTTCTTCTTTTTCTGTATCATCATCTTCTTCTTCTTCTTCTCGTTCTTTATCTACTCCTTTGTCTTCTCCTCATTTTTGACTTCTTGTTTGTCTTCTTCTTTATCTTTTTCTTCTTTTCCTTCTTCTTCTTCCACTTTTTCTTCTACTTATTCTTTTTCTTCTTCTTCTTCTTCTTCTTCTGTTTCTTTTGCCTCTTCTTCATCTTAGTCTTGTTCTTCATCCTCTTGTTCTTTGTCCTCTTCTTCTTCTCTTTCTTCTTCTTATTCATCATCATCATCTTCTTCTTGTTGTTCTACTTCTTCTTCTTCTTCTTCTTCTTCATCTTCATCTTCTTCTTCTCCCTCTTCTTCTTCTTCTTCTTTTTCTTTTTCTTCTTCATCTTGTTCTTCTTTTTCTTTGTCCTCGCCTTCCTCGTCTTCGTCTTCTTCTTCTTCTTCTTCTTGTCATTCTTCTTCTTCTCCTTCTTCTTCTCCTACTTCTTGTTGTTCTTCTTCTTCTCTTCCTTCTTCTTCTTCTACTCTTTCTTCTTCTCCTTTTTCTTCTTTCTCTTCTTCTTCTTCTTCTTCCACTTCTCCTTCTCCTTCTCCTTCTTTTTCTTCTTTTTCTACCTCTTTTTCTTCTTCTCCTTCTCCTTCTTTTTCTTCTTTTTCTACCTCTTTTTCTTCTTCTCCTTCTCCTTCTCCTTCTCCTTCTTTTTCTTGTTCTTGTTCTTCTTCTTCTTCTTCTTCAACTTCTTCTTTGTTTTCTTCTTCTTCTTCTTCTTCTTCTTCATCAACTTCTTCTTTGTCTTCTTCTTCTTCTTCTTCTTCTTTTTCTCATTCCTCTTCATCATCATCATCTTGTTCTTCTTATTGTTCTTCTTCTTCTTCTTCATCTTCTACTTCTTCTTCTTCTTCTTCTACCTCTTCTTCTTTCTCCACTTCTTCTTCTTCTTCATCTTCTTCTTCTTCTTGGTCTTCTTCTTCTTCTTCTTCATCTTCTTCTTCTACTACTACTTCTCTTTCTTCTTCTTCTTCTTCTTCTTCTTCTTCTCCTTCTCCTTCTTCTTCTTCTTCTTCTTCTTCTTCTTCTTCTTCCTCTTCTTCTACTACTACTAGTACTTCTTCTTCTTCATCATCATAATCTTCTTCTTTTTCTTCTTCATCATCGTCTTGTTTTTCATCTTTTTCTTCTTCTTCTTCTTCTTCGTCCTCTTCTTCTTTTTCTTCACTGTCTTCTTCTTCTTCATCTACTTCTTCTTTTCTGTCTTCTTACTTCTTTTCTTCTTCATCTTCTTCTGGTTTTCCTTCCACTTCTTCTTCTTCTTCTTCTTCTTCTTCTCATTCTTCTTCTTCAACTTTTCCTCTTCTTCTTTTACTTCTTCTCCTCCTTCTTCTTCTCCTCCTTCTTCTTCTTCTACTTCTTCTACTTCTTCTTCTTTTACTTCTTCTCCTCCTTCTTCTTTTACTTCTTCTCGATCTCCTTCTCCATCTTCTTTTTCTTCTACTTCTTATTCCACTTTTAATTCTTCTTCTTCTTTTTCTTCTTCTTCTTCTTCTACTTCATCTTCTTCATCAGTTCTTCTTTATCTTCATATTCTTCTTCTTTGCCTATTTCTTCTTCATTTCTTCTTCTTCTTCTTCTTCTTCAACTTCTTCTTCTTCATCTTTTTCTTCTTCTTCGTCTTATTCTTCTTCTTCATCTTCTTCTTCTTCTTCTTCGTCTTTTTATTCTTCTTCTTCTTCTTTTTCTTCTTCTTCTTCTACCACTTCTGCTTCTTCTTCTTCTTCTTGTTCTTCTTCTTCTACTTCTTTTTCTTGTTTTCCTTCACCAACATCATCATCATCATCGTCGTCTTCTTCCTCCTCCTCCTCTTCTTCTACTTCTCCTTCTTCTTCTTCTTCCCCATCTTCTTCTTCTTCTTCATCTTCTTCCTCTTCTTCTTCTTCGGCTTCTTCTTTGTCATCTATTTTTTCTTCTTCTTATTCTTGTTCTTCTTCTTCTTCTTCTCTTCTTCTTCTTCTTCTTCTTCTTTGTCTTCTTCTTCCTCTTTCTCTTCTTCTTCTTCTTCTTCTTCTTCTTCTTCTACATCTTTGACTTCATCTTCTTCTTCTCTTCTTCTTCCTCTTCACCTTCTTCTTCTCCTTCTTCTATTTTTTCTCCCACTTCTTGTTCTTGTTCTTCTTTTTCTTCTTCTTCTTCATCATCTTCTTCTTCTTCTTCTCCTTCTTCTTCTTCTCCTTCTTCTTTTTCTCCTTCTTCTTCTTCTACTTATTCTATTTCTTCTTCTTTTTATTTTTATTTTTATTCTTCCTTGCTTTTTTGTTCTCCTTCTTCTTCTTTGTCTTCCTCTTCTTCTTCTTGTTCTTCTTCATCTTGTTCTTCTTCTCCTCCTTCTTCTTATTCTTGTTCTCATTCAACTTCATGTCCTTCTTCTCCTTCAACATCTTCTTCTTCCTTTTCGTCTTTTTCTTCTTCTTCTTCTTCTTCTTCTACTTCTTCTTGTTTTTCTTTTTTTCTTCTCCATCTTCTTCATCTTCATCTTCATCTTCTTCTTCTTCCTCGTCTCCTTCTTCTTCTTCATCATCATGATCTTCTTTTTCTTCTTCTTGCTCTTGTTCTTCGTCTTCTTCTTCTTCTTCTTCTTCTTCTTCTTCTCCTTCTCCTTCTAATTCTTCTTGTCCTCTACTTCTTCTTGTCTTCTACTTCTTCTTCTTCTTCATCGTCTTCATCTTCCTCTTCTTCTTCTTCTTCTTCCTCCTCCTCTTCTTTTTTTTCTACTTCCTTTTCTTCAACTTCTTATTCTTCTTCATCCTCTACTTCTTCATCATCACATCTTCTTCTTCTTCATCTTCTTCCTCTACTTCTTCTTCTTCCATTACTCCTTTTTCTTCTTCTTCTTCTTCTCCCTCTTCTCGTTCTTTTTATTCTTTTTTTTCTTCTTCTTCTTCTCCTTCTTCTCCATCTCCTTCTTCTCTACTTCTTCTTCTTCTTCTGTATCTTCTTCTACTTTTTCTTCTTCTTCTTCTTCTTCTTCTTCTTCTTCTTCTTTTTCTTCTTCGTCATCTTCTTCTTCTTCTTCTTTCTCTTCTTTTTCTTCTTTTTCTTAATCATCTTCTTCGTCTTCTTTTTCTTCGTTTTCTTCTACTTCTTCCTCTTCTTCTTCTTCTACTTCTTCTTGTTCTTCTTCTTCTTCAACTTCTTCTTCTTCTTTTGGTTCCACTTCTTCCTCTTCTACTTCTTCTTCTTCTTCCTCCTCTTCTTCTTCTTCTTCCTCTTCTTCTTCTTCTTCCTCTCCTCCTCCTTCGTCTCGTCCTTCTCCTCCTTCTCAAACTTCTTCTTCTTCTTCTTCTTCTTATACTTCTTCTCCATAAACATCTTCATCTTCTTCATTTGCTTCTTCATCGTCATCCTCTTCTTCTTCTTCTTCTTCACCAACATCATCTTCTTCTTCTTCTTCTTTTTCTTTTTGTTCTTCTTCTTCTTCTTCTTCTTCTTCTTCATCTTCTTCTTCCTCTTCCTGTTCTTCTTCTTCATATTTTTCTTCCTTGACTTCTTCTTCTTCTTCTTCTTCATCTTCTTCTTCTTCTCCTTCTCCTTCTTCTTTTTCTTCTTCTTCTTCTTTTTCTTCGTCTCCTTCTTCCTCTTCTTTTTCTTCTTCTTCTCCCCCTTCTTCTTTGTCCTCTTCCTCTCCTTGTATTTTCTTCTTCATCTTCTTCTTCTTCTTCTTCTTCGTCTTTTTCTTCTTCTTCGTCTTCTTCTTCTTTTTCCTCGTCTTCTTCTACTTTTTCTTGTTCTTGTTCTTGTTCTTCTTATTTTTCTTCTTAATCTTCTTCTTCTTCTTGTTCTCCTTCTTCCACTTCTTTTTCTTCTTCCACTTCTTCTTCTTCTTCTTCCTCTCCTTCTTCTTTTTCTTCTTCTTTTTCTTCTTCTTCTTCTTCTTCTCCCCCTTCTTCTTTGTTCTCTTTCTCTCCTTATGTTCTTCTTCATCATCATCATCATCTTCTTCTTATTCTTCTTCGTCTTTTTCTTCTTCTTTTTTTCTTCTTCTTCTTTTCCCTCGTCTTCTTCTTCTTTTTCTTGTTGTTCTTTTTCTTCTTCTTCTTCTTCTTAATTTTCTTCTTTATCTTCTTCTTCTTCATCCTCATCATCTTCTTTTCATTTTCGTCTTCTTTTTCTTCTTCTTCTTCTTCTTGTTCTCCTTCTTCTACTACTTTTTCTTCTTCCTCTTCTTCTTCCTCTCCTTCTTTTTCTTTTTCTTTTTCTTCTTCTTCTTCTTGTTCTTCTCCTCCTTCTCCTCCTTTTTCTTCTTCTTCTTTTTCTTCTTTCTCTTCTCTTTCTTCTTCGTCAACTTCTTCTTTGTCTTCTTCTTCTTCTTCGTCAACTTCTTCTGTCTTATTCTTCTTCTTCTTCTTTTTCTTCTGCTTCTTTTTCTCATTCCTCTTCATCACCATCAACATGTTGTTGTTGTTGTTGTTTTTGTTGTTTTTGTTCTTCTTTTTCTTCTTCTTCTTCTTCTTCTTCTTCTTCTACATCATCTTCTTTTTCCACTTCTTCTTCTTCTTTCTTCTTTTTCTTCTACTTCTTCTTTATCATCATCATCATCTTCTTCTTCTTCTTCTACTTCTTCATCTTCTTCTTCTAC
>JAIUJO010001774.1:150000-162500 GCA_023846275.1 Vanilla planifolia
GTATTCTTCTTCTCCCTCTCCTTCTTCTTTTCCTTTTTCTTCATCATCTTGTTTTTCTTTTTCTTTGTCTTTGCCTTCTTCGTCTTCGTCGTCTTCTTCTTCTTCTTCTTCTTCTTATCCTGCTTCTTCTCCAGCTTCTACTCCTTCTTCTTCTTCTTCTGCTTCTTCTATTTCATTTTCTTCTTCCTCCTCTTCTTCTTCTTCTTCTTCCTCTCCTTTTTCTTTTTCTTTTTCTTCTTCTTCTTCTTCTACTTCATCTTCTCCTCCCCCTCCTTCTCCTTCTTTTTCATCATCTTCATCTTCTTCTTCTTCTTCTTCTTCGTCAACTTCTTCTTTGTCTTCTTCTTCTTCTTCTTCTTTGTCAACTTCTTCTTTGTCGACTTCTTCTTTGTCTTCTTCTTCTTCTTCTTCTTCTTCTTCATCTTCTTCTTCTTCTTTTTCTCATTCCTCTTCGTCATCATCATTATGTTGTTGTTGCTGTTCTTCTTCTTCTTTTTCTTCTTCTTCTTCATCTTCTTCTACCTTTTCTTCTTCTCTCCACTTCTTATTATTATTATTATTATTATTCTTCTACATCTTCTTCTTGGTCTTCTTCTTCTTCTTCTTCTTCTTCTTCATCATCTTCTTCTACTACTACTTCTCCGTCTTCTTCTTCTTCTTCTTCTTCACCATCATCATCATCGTCATGTTTTTCTTCTTCTTCTACTTCTTCTTCAACCCCTTCTCCTTCTTCTTCTTCTCCTTGTTCTTCTTTCTCTTCTTCTTCTTCTTCTTCTTCTTCTTCTTCTTCTTTTTCTTCTTCTTCTTTCTGCTCTTCTTCTTCTACTTTCATTCTTCTCCTTCTTCTCCTTCTTCTTCTTCTTCTTCCTATTCTTGTTCTTATTATTATTTTTATTGTTATTCTTCTTCTTCTTCTTCTTTTTCTTATTCTTCTTTTTCTTCATCTTCTTTTTCCTCTTCTTCTTCTACTTTTCCTTCTTCTATTTCATCTATTTCTTCTTCTTCTTCTTCTTCTTCCTCTTCTTCTTTATCATCTTGTTCTTATTCTTCTCCATCTTCTTCTTCTTCTTTTTCTCCTTCTTCTTCTTCTTCTTCTTCTTCTTCTACTTCGTCTTCATCTTCATCTTCTTCTTCTTCGTCTTCTTCTTCATCATCTTCTTCTTCTTCTTACTTTTCTTCTACTACTTCTTTTTCTTCATCGTCTTCTTCTTATTCTTCTACTTATTCTTCTTCCTCTTCTTCTTTATTATTTATTTTTGTCTTTGTATTCTTCTTCTTTGTCTTCTTCTTCTTCTTCGTCGTCTTCTTGTTCTTCTTTTTCTTCTCCTTCTTTTTCTTTTTCTTCATGTTCTGCTTTGCCTACTTCTTCTTCTTCTTCTTCTTCCTCTTCACCTTGACCACCTTCTTCTTCTACTTCTTTTTCTTCTTTTTCAACATCATCACAATCATCATCATCATGTTCTTCTTCTTCTACTACATCTTCTGTTTCTTCTTCTTCTTCTTGTTCTACTTCTTCTCCTTATTATTATTCTTCATTTTCTTCTTCTTATTCTTCTTCTTCCTCCTTCTTCTTCTTCTTCGTCTTCTTAGTCTTCTAAATATTCTTCTTCCTCTTCTTTGTCATCTTCTTTTAATTCTTCTTCTTCATCTTTTTCTACTTCTCCATTTTTTTCTTCTTCTTCTTGTTATTATTCTTCTTCTTCTCCTTCTTCTTCTTCAACTTCTTCCTCTTCTTCTCCCTCTTCTTCTTCTCCTTCTTCTCATTCTTGTTCTCCATCTCCTTTTTTTTCTTCTCTTTATTTTTCTTCCTCACTTGTTTTTCGTCTTCTTCTTCTTCTTCTTCTTCTCCATCATCTTCTTCTTCTTCTTCTTCTTCATCTTCTTCTTGTTGTTGTTCTTCGTCTTCTTCTTCTTCTTCATCTCTTTGAAGTGTTTCGTGCTAAGGAAATCCCACAAGAGGGGGGGGGGGTGAATTGTGTATTTAAAAATTTTTATAACTTTCGAAATTATAACTTAAAAGTTTTAAGCACGAATAAAGAAATTTGAACACAAAAGTTTTTAGGTGGTTCGACTCAAAACTGAGTCTACGTCCACCCCCAATCGGTGTTGGGAAAAATCCACTAAATGCACCAATTACAAGTGATGTTTTTCGTACGGTTCACCTCAAACCTACTTGGGATTTTTACTACGGCTAATCCCAAACCTACTTGAGTTTTTCTCCGAGCTCAACTCAAATCCAGGGCTTTAGCACTACTGCCGGGATGCCCTTACCCCAAAATGAAAAAATACAACGATTGACAAAAAGAACTTAGGAGAAATAGGAGAAAAAGGAGGCACACACAATTGAGAAATTAGAAAGATAGAAATGAGAAAAATTGAATCATGAACATCAAATTTCAAGCGCCTTGTTGCAATTTTCCTTTTGAGCTTGAAGGCACCGTTTTTGCTTGTGATTGCTCGAATTTGAGATCTGAAATCTTTGAAAGAATTTAGCAAAGGTAAACTCAATAAATCTTAATTCATTCCTATTTATAGAGCTTAAAATTGAGCTCAAAACAAACCTTCAACGGCTCCTAAAAAACAACTAGTCGATTGGGCAACGGACGGAAAGCAGCCACTGTCCGTTCCGGGCCCAAAATCTAACGGCGCTGATCAATTTACGAAACAGCCGTTCGATTTTGATCTGGAGCTTTGGATCCGAGCGCTGAACGAACGACGCCAATTAAACTCGCGAAAAAGCCGTTCGATTTTGATCTGGAGCATTAGATCCGCACGCTGAGGGAACGACGCTGATTAGACTCGCGAAACAGCCGTTCGATTTTGATCTGGAGCGTTGGATCCGCACGCTGAACGAACGACGCCAATTAAACTCGCGAAACAGCAGTTCTATTTTTATCTGGAGCGTTGGATTCGCGCACTGAACGAACAGCGTCGATTAAGCTCACGAAACAGCCGTTCGATTTCAATCTCGCGCTTTGGATCTGCGCGGCCTTGATCCGTGCCTTTGGATCCTGCCGAAGTTATAAGGTGGGATTTTTAGTCCCACACTGCAGAACTAAAGTCGGCGCACCGCTTTATAAGGAATTTGCGCTGTTTAATTCTCGAGCCTCTGTGGGGCTGGCTCCCCCCTTCCTTGACTGGGATTTCATCACCTGGTCGGGTTGACTTGACCATGCACTGTTCATTGACCGTTGACCGTTGCTGTAGTTTGACCTAGCCGAGCTCCTCTCTGTGGGCTTTGGGCGGGTTGGGCTTAGCCGAGCACTGTTCATTTGACCGTTGACCACCGCTGTAGTTTGACCTCTCCATGGTCCTCTCGGCGGGCTTTGGGTGGGCTTGGCTCGCCCTTTTTGGGTCAACCAATTTTTTTTTTTTAATTTCTAAAAGACCTGGACGGGCTAATTGCGTGACGGGTCGGCCCGCCCAGTGCTACAGTGAATTTTCCCGAGACTTAAGCTGTTTTAAGGTTGATTTGAAGAATTTTTGTGCTAAAATTTTAAGTATAAGTGTACCAAAATAATTTTATATTATCATATTATTATAAGTTTTCTAAATGACTATGAAAAGAGATTTATGAAAAATAATTCCTAATTTATTTTAAAAAATCAAATACCAATGTCTATACTTTTTGTCAATAAAGCTTGGCCCAAAAATCAAAATTCAATAATTATTAATTTTATAACATTTTTAAATATTAATACTACTAGTGTGCCTCATAATCTCAAAAATTGGATATCTTAATTTCAAGAAAATTAATAAAAACTCAAATATGAAAATTCTAGTACATGTCTCAAATTTCCTTGAAGTATGCCATGGCTTCAAGGTCCTTAGTGACCACTATTTTAGACATGTGAAATACATGGCTTGATTTAATTAAATATTAATAATTTTACTTAAAATCAAGTCTAAATAAAATATAAACATTTATGCTTGACTCATCAAACAAAAGGGCGTAACAATCTCCCCCTTTTGATGATGGCAAGACATAAATGTTTTAAATCTATAAAAAAATGATAAAATGAATAAAAATAAACTTTTAAGAAGGGAAATCTTAATGAGGAGATTAATAATTATCATGCTCCCCCTAACTCCTAACTATTCTCCCCCTTTGACACCATCAAAAGGGAGTTAACCCTAAGCAATGTCTAAAATTCCTAATTGTTCTCTCAATGTTTGAAATTACTTCGATGGTAAGGGTTTGGTAAAAATATCAGCCAATTCAAGCTTAGTAGGAACATACTCTAATTCTACTAATCCTTTGGCCACTTGATCTCTAATAAAGTGATATCTAACATCTATGTGCTTAGTCCTAGAATGATGAACTTGATTTTTGGCTAATGCTAATGCACTAGTATTATCAATTCTAATAAGTATATGTGTGACTTCTAAATCATAGTCTTGAAGTTGTTGTCTTAACCATAGTACTTGAGCAACACAACTTCCAGCTGCAACATATTCAGCTTCTGTTGTTGATAAGACTATACAATTTTGTTTTTTACTTGACCATGAAACATGACAATGTCCCAAGAATTGACATGTCCCTGATGTGCTCTTCCTATCCACTTTAGATCCTCCAAAATCTGAATTTGTATAGCCAATGAGTTCACAAGAAAGGTCATTTCTAGGATTCCATAATCCTAGAGTCATAGTTCCCTTCAAATATTTGAAGATTGCTTTAACAGCTTTTAAATGACTTTCCTTTGGGTTTGCTTGGAACCTAGCACATAATCCAACACTAAATAGAATGTCGGGCCTACCAGCTGTAAGGTATAATAAAGATCCTATAAGTCCTCTATAAAGTTTTTGGTCTATGGTTTTCCCTTGTTTATTTAGGTCTAATTGAATAGATTGATTCATAGGAACTTTTCTAGGTTTCATATTTTCATAACCATATTTCTTAAACATTTCTTTCAAATATTTTTTTTGAGAAATAAAAATACCATCTTTTAGTTGTCTTATTTGTAATCCTAAGAAAAACGTTAGCTCACCCATCATGCTCATTTCAAATTCCTTAGTCATAAGATCTCCAAATTCTCTACACATTTCTTCTTTTGTACTACCAAAAATAATATCATCAACATAAATCTGAACTATTAATAAATCATCTCCTAAAGGCTTTAAAAATAATGTAGTATCTGATTTACCCTTTCTAAAGCCACTTTCTACTAGATAATTACTTAACCTATGGTACCATGCACGTGGAGCTTGCTTAAGGCTGTAAAGAGCTTTCTTAAGCTTGTAGACATAATTATCTTGTGTATGATTTTCAAAACCTAGTGGTTGTTCTACAAACACATCCTCTTCTATTATTCCATTTAAGAAAGCACTTTTTACATCTATTTGAAACAATCTAAAATTCTTATAACATGAATATGCTAGAAGTAATCTAATTGCTTTTAACCTAGCTACGGGTGCAAATGAATCCTCAAAATCAATACCTTCTATTTGACTATATCCCTTAGCAACAAGTCTAGCCTTATTCCTAATTATTACATCATTTTCATCTAATTTATTTTTATAGACCCATCTAGTACCAATTACTTGTTCATCACTAGGTCTTGGTACTAATTCCCAAACTTGATTTCTTTCAAATTGGTCTAACTCTTCATTCATAGCTTGAACCCAATAATCATCCGCAAGGGCTTCTTCTATAGAACTGGGTTCAAAAAATGACACAAAGGCACTATGATCTATATCTCTAATTGAAGCTCTAGTCTTCACTCCTTAGTTCACATCTCCTATAATCAAATCCTTTGGATGTGAGGTTGCAAATTTCCATCCTTTAGATAAATTATTTTCTTTTTCTTTTTCTTTTTCTATTTCTAGATTTTCTATATTTTCTTTATTTATATCTAGATTCTTTACTAATTCTATTTCATCTTCTAAATGCTTTTCACTAACTAGTTGAATTGTCTCATCAAACACAACATGCATTCTTTCCTCTATTTTATGTGATTCTTGATTAAAAACTCTATATGCTTTTCTAATTGATGAATACCCTAAAAAGATTCCTACACTTGCCTTCTCATAAAACTTTCCTAAGTTTGCTCTCATTTTTAAGAATAGTGCACTCACAACCAAAAACATGAAAATAACTAAGATTTGGTTTCTTCTTCCTTAGCAATTCATAAGGAGTTTTCTTGAACTTTGGTCTCAAATTAACCCTATTTATGATGTAAGATGCCGTGCTAATAGCTTCGGCCCAAAAATATTTGGGTAAGTTATATTCGGCTAACATGGTTCTACCCATCTCAACTAATGTTCTATTCTTTCTTTCTACAATGCCCATTTTTTGTGGTGTATATGGGCATGTAATTTGATGTTTGATTCCTTTCTCTTTACAAAACTCACTAAAATATTCATTCTTAAATTCACTCACATTATCACTTTGCATACAAATTAATTTTAGACTATGTTGTCTTTCTAACTCTCTAATCAAATCTTCAAAGTTCTCAAAGGCTTCATTTTTATGTCTAAGAAAAAACACCCAAGTATATCTAGAAAAATCATCAACTATAACAAATCCGTATTGTTTTCCTCCAAAACTCAAAGGTTGTATTGGACCAAAAAGATCTAAGTAGATTTTTTCTAAAGGTCTACTAGTTGTTAATTCATTTTGAGATTTGAAAGAGGATTTAACTTGTTTTCCCTTTTGGCAAGATTCACACAACTCCCAATTTGACTTGCTTGGTTTTGGAAGGCCTCTAACTACATCTAATTTTGAAATCTTCTTCAAGGTGGAGCATCCCACATGGCCTAATCTTCTATGCCATAATGAATTCTCATTAGATTGGGTCACTAGGCATTCCAAACCACTAGCTTCTAGTTGTCCAAAACTAATTACATATGTATCACATTTTCTTTTACCTATAAGTAGTTCAAAATTATTTTTCATGATTTTGCAAGCTTTTGTATTAAAAACAATATCAAATCCATTATCACAAAGTTGACTACTACTAATCAAATTAAATTCTAAGCCTTCTACTAAAAATACATTTGAAAGGGTAAAGTTTGTCGTACCTACATCTCCAATTCCAATTATTCTTTTCTTTGTGTTGTCTCCTAGGGTCACCTTCCTATTTGGACCCGATCTCAATGATTTTAATTTACTTTTGTCTCCAGTCATGTGTCTTGAGCATCCACTATCCAATACCCAAGATGTGGATTTCGATTTTCTCCTTGGTTTTGATTGAATGAGATGTAAAATTTAAATTAGAAAGTATACCACTAAATGAAATCATCAATTTAAGTTTTCTAAAAATCTTAAACCTATCCTAGAATGTCTCCAAATATTTTGGAGACCTTTTCTTCTAGTCTTCTAAGTCATGCTCTTAGGAACCCAAGAAAACTTGGGTTAAACCCTAAATGGTATTTGCATGTTTTCCTTTTTAACAATCCATCTAATATTTTGTGTTTGTGTATACATATTTCTTCTAAAGAAGTAATCTTTCATAGTATGTCCAGGTTTACAACAATAAAAACAAACGATGTTTGATGGCCTAGGCATGCTCAAATATCTAGGTTTTTTTAAATTGAGAGCATGTGAATGATAATAAGCATTTGAAACATGTGTAGTTTTATTTACTCTAGCATGCTCAAAAGATTGTATTTTTTCTTTTAAAACTGAAATATCATGCTTCAAAGAAGTATTTTCAATGATAAGAGATGCCTTTTCTTCACATATATGTTGATTTTCTAATTTTTTCTTTTCATCTTCTTTCATGACAAAATCAAGCAATTCAACCTTTTCTTTGTAGCTCCTTTTTAATTTTTTATGTGCACTCATTAAGGAAGTTAATGCATTCATAATTTCAATGTAATTATTTTCAAGAGTATCTCTTGTCCAAGAGCTTACCTTATTTTCTTCTTCTTCTTCACTTGAAGATGATGAGGATGCCTCGTTTGCCATAAAGCAAATCATTCCTTCTTCCCCTCTACTTGAGCTTGAAATGTCTGAATCTTCAGAGGCACTCCATGTAGCTTGAAATGCTTTCTTTTTCTTCAAGCTCTTCTTCTTCTTCTTTTCTCCCTCCTTCATATGCTTGTCTTTGAGTTTTGGACATTCCGGTTTAATATGACCAGTTTGACCACACTCAAAACAAGTTGGTGGCCTCTTCCTCTCTTTATTGCTTTTCTTCTTCCATTTCCTATTAAGAAAGCTCTTTGCCAAATTTTTAGCTAAACCATTAACATGGAAACTTACCTCATCCCCTAAATCTGTGGAGGAGGTGGAAGTGGAATCCGAATTGCTTTTGGTGGCTTTGAAAGCCATTGGTTCTTCCTTTCTTCTTTCATACCTTAACTTGCTTGTAGAAGCCTCTTCTGTAAGTCTCCTTGACATTTCTATTTGGGCGATAAGAAGTTCCCCAAGGAGTTCATCCAATGAAAGTTTGCTAAGACCCTTAGCGGCTTTAATAGCCGTTGTAAGTGGATCAAATTCCTTTGGAAGGATTCTCAAAATTTTCTTGACAAGGTCACCATTTGAGAATACTCTCCCAATGTTTGCTAATCCATTTGTAATATCATTAAATCTCAAAAACATGCTCTTAATACTTTCATTGGGATTCATTCTAAAAAGTTCGTAGTCATGGGTGAGGATATTGATCTTAGTCACTTTCACTTGTGAGGTACCCTCATAAGTTACTTCGAGTTTTTTCCATACCTCAAAAGCCGTATGCAAATTCATAATTTGTGTAAACTCACTAGGAGAAATTCCACAATGAAGATAGTTCAACGCCCTAGCATTTAATTGAGCCAATCTTTTGTGCTCAACGTTAAGCTCACTAAAGGGCTTGACTTCATCAGTAGAAGAATCTCTAGGAAGTTCACAAGGCTTCGTCATGACTTCCCATAACTCCAAATCAATAGATTGAATGAAAATTCTAAAACGATTTTTCCAAGATAAGTAGAATTCTCTTTTAAATAATGGAGGCCGATTTGAAGAAAAACCTTCACATAAGGTTGCACTCATTTCGACCAAAGAGGAAGCCATACAAAATCACAAACAAAAAAATTGTGAGAAAGCCTTCACTTAGCACAAGAGGATCTCCCACGTGATGTTACTCACGTAATTTGGGGTTCCTGCTCTAATACCAATTGAAGTGTTTCGTGCTAAGGAAATCCCACAAGAGGGGGGGGGGATGAATTGTGTATTTAAAAATTTTTATAACTTTAGAAATTAAAACTTAAAAGTTTTAAGCACGAATAAAGAAATTTGAACACAAAAGTTTTTAGGTGGTTCGACTCAAAACTGAGTCTACCTCCACCCCCAACCGGTGTTGGGAAAAATCCACTAAATGCACCAATTACAAGTGAGGTTTTTCGTACGGTTCACCTCAAACCTACTTGGGATTTTTACTACGGCTAATCCCAAACCTACTTGAGTTTTTCTCTGGGCTCAACTCGAGCCAGGGGCTTTAGCACTACTGCCGGGATGCCCTTACCCCAAAACAAAAAAATACAACGATTGGCAAAATTACTTAGGAGAAATAAGAGAAAAAGGAGGCACACAATTGAGAAATTAGAAGGATAGAAATGAGAAAAATTGAATCATGAATCTCAAATTTAAGCGCCTTGTTGCAATTTTCCTTTTGAGCTTGAAGACACCGTTTTTGCTTGTGATTGCTCGAATTTGAGGTCTAGAATCTTTGAAAGAATTTAGCAAAGGTAAACTCAATAAATCTTAATTCATTCCTATTTATAGAGCTTAAAATTGAGCTCAAAACAAACCTTCAACGGCTCCTAAAAAACAACTAGTCGTTTGGGCAACGGACGGAAAGCAGCCACCGTCCGTTCCGGGCCCAAAATCGAACGGCACTGATCAATTTACGAAACAGCCGTTCGATTTTGATCTGGAGCGTTGGATTCGCACGCTGAACGAACGACGCCGATTAAACTCGCGAAACAGCAGTTTGATTTTGATCTAGAGCGTTGGATCCGCGCGCTAAACGAACGACGCCAATTAAACTCGCGAAACAGCAGTTCGATTTTGATCTGGAGCGTTGGATCCACGCGCTGAACGAACGGCGCCGATTAAGCTCGCGAAACAACCGTTCGATTTCAATCTCGCGCGTTGGATCTGGGCGGGCTTGATCTGCGCCTTTAGATCCTGCCGAAGTTATAAGGTGGGATTTTTAGTCCCACACTGCAGAACCAAAGTCGGCGCACCGCTTTATAAGGAATTTGTGCTGTTTAATTCTCGAGCCTCTGTTGGGCTGGCTCCCCCCTTCCTTGACCGGGATTTCATCACCTGGTCGGGTTGACTTGACCATGCACTGTTCATTGACCGTTGATCGTCGCTGTAGTTTGACCTAGCCGAGCTCCTCTCTGCGGGCTTTGGGGGGCTTGGCTTAGCCGAGTACTGTTCATTTGACCGTTGACCACCGCTGTAGTTTGACCTCGCCGTGGTCCTCTCGGCGGGCTTTGGGCGGGCTTGGCTCTCCCTTTTTGGGTCAACCAATTTTTTTTTTTAATTTCTAAAAGACTTGGACGGGCTAATTGCGTGACGAATCGGCCCGCCTAGTGCTACAGTGAATTTTCCCGAGACTTAAGCTATTTTAAGATTGATTGGAAGAATTTTTGTACTAAAATTTTAAGTATAAGTGTACCAAAATAATTTTATATTATCATAGTATTATAAGTTTTCTAAATGACTATGAAAAGAGATTTATGAAAAATAATTCCTAAATAATTTTAAAAAATAAAATACCAATGTCTATACTTTTTGTCAATAAAGCTTGGCCCAAAAATCAAAATTCAATAATTATTAATTTTATAACATTTTTAAATATTAATACTACTAGTGTGCCTCATAATCTCAAAAATTGGACATCTTAATTTCAAGAAAATTAATAAAAGCTCAAATATGAAAATTCTAGTACATGTCTCAAATTTTCTTGAAGTATGCCATGGCTTCAAGGTCCTTAGAGACCACTATTTTAGACATGTGAAATACATGGCTTGATTTAATTAAATATTAACAATTTTACTTAAAATCAAGTCTAAATAAAATATAAAAATTTATGCTTGACTCATCAAACACAAGGGTGTAACACTCTTCTTCTTCTTCTTCTACTTCTACTTCTTCTGCTACTCCTATTACTTCTTCTTCTTCTTCTTCTTCTTCTTCTTCTTCGTCTTCTTCCTTTCCTTATTCTTCTCCTTCTTCCTCTTCTTGTTCTTCTTCCTCCTCTTCTTCTTCTTCTTCGTATTCTTCTTTTTCTTCTTCTTATTCTTCCCCTTCTTCTTTTTCTTCTTCTTCTGCTTCTCCTTCTTCTGCTTCTTCTTCTCCTTTTTCTTCTTCTTCTCCTTCTTCTCCTTCTTCTTCTTCTTCTTCTCCTTCTTCTCCTTCTTCTTCTTCTTCTTCTTCTTCTTCTTCTTCTGCTTCTTCTTCTTCTTCTTCTTCTTCTTCTACCTCTTCTTCTTCTTCTTCTTCTTCTTCCTCTTCTTTGCCTTCTTCTTCTTCTTCTCCTTCTTCCTCTTCTTCTTTTTCTTCCTCTTCTTCCACTACTTCCTCTTCTTCTTCATCCTTTCTCCTCCTCTTCTTCCTCCTTCCCTTTTCTCCTTCCTCTTCTTCTTCTTCTTCCTCTTCTTCTTCTTATTTTTTCCCCTTCTTCCTCTTCTTCAACTTCTTCTTCTTCTTCTTCTTTTTTTTGTTCTTCATCTTCTTTTGCCCTGATTTCTTCTTCTTCTTTTTTCTTTTTCTTCTTCATCTATTTATTCTTTTGCTCTGTCTTCTTCTACTTCTTTTTCTACTTCATCTTCTTCTGCTTTGCCTTACACTTTTTCTTCTTCATTTTCTTCTTCCTCTTTTGTTCTTCTTCTTCTCCTTCTTCTTTTTCTTCACCTTCTTCTTCTTCAACTTTTTCCTCTTCTTTTTCTTCTTCTTCCACTTCTCCTTCTTCTTCTTCTTCTTCTTCTACTTCAACTTCTTCTTGTTCATCATGATCTCCTTCTCCTTCTAGTTCTACTTCTTCTTCTTCTTCTTCTTCTTATTCCACTTCTTATTCTTCTTGTTCTACTTCATCTTCTTCATCAACTTCTTGTTTATCTTCATATTCTGGTTCTTTATCTTCTTCGTCTTCTTCTTCTTCTTCGTTTCTTCTAATTCTTCTTCTTTTTCTTCTACTACTACTTCTTCTTCTTTAACTTCTTCTTTGTATTCTTCTTTTCTTCTTCTTTGTCTTATTCTTCTTCTTCTTGTTGTTGTTTTTGTTCTTCTTGTTCTTCTTTATCTTCTTCTTATTCTTCTTCTTCTTCTACTTGTACTTTTGCTTCTTCTTCTTCTTCTTTTTCTTATTCTTCTTCACAATCATCAACTTCTTCCACTTCTTCTTTTTCCTCCTCATATTCTTCTTCTACTTCTACTTCTTCTTCTTCTTCTCTATCTTCTTCTTCTTCTTCTTCTTCTTCTTCTTCTTCTTCTTTTACTACTACAACTACTACTACTACTTCTACTTATTTTTCTTCTTCTTCTTCTTCTTCCTCTTCTTCTTCTACTA
>JAIUJO010001774.1:172500-177500 GCA_023846275.1 Vanilla planifolia
CTTCTTCTTCTTTTTCTTTGTCTTCTTCTTTTTCTTTTTCTACTTCTTTTTCTGTCTTCTTCTTTTAGTTTGTCTTGTTCTTTTTTTCTTCTTCGCCTTCTCCTTGTTCTTAACTTTTTGCTTCATCCCCCTCTTCTTCTTCTCCCTCTTCTACTACTTATTTTTCTACTTCTTCTTTTTCTTCTACTTCTTCCTCTTCTACTTCTTCCACTTCTTCATGTTCTTCTTCTTCGTCATCGTCTTGTTCTCCTTCATTTTCTTCTTCCTCTTCTTCTTCTTCTACTTTTTCTTCTTCATCTTCCTCTTTTTATTTTTCTTCTTTGCATTCTTCCTCTTCTTGTTCTTCTTCTTCTTCTTCTTCTTCTTCTTCTTCTTCAACATCTTCTTCATCATCATCACCATCATTTTCCTCTTCTTCTTCTTCTTTTGCTTCTTCTTCTTCTTCTTCTTCTTCTTCTTCTTCTTTTTGTTATTCTTCTTCTTCTTCGTCGTCTTCTCTTCTCCTTCTCCTTCATCTTCTCCTTCTTCTTCTCCTTCTTGGCCTTATTCTTCTTCTTCTTCTTCTTCTTCTTCTTCTCCTACTCTTTCTTCTGCTCCTTTTATTTCACTCCATCTTCTTCTTCTTCTAGTTCTTCTTCGTCTTCTTCTTCTTATTCTACTTCTTCTTCATCTACTTCTTTTTCTTCTTCTACTACTTGATCTACTTCTTCTTGTTCTTCTCTTATTCTTCTTCTTCTTCTCTTCTTCTTCTTCTTCTTCTTCTTCTTCATCTTCTACTTCTTTTTCTTTTTCTTGTTCTTCTTCTTCTTCTCTTTCTCTTCCATCTTCATCATGTTCTTCATCATCATCTTTTTCATTTTAATCATCTTCATCTTCTTCTTCTTCTTCTTCATTATCCTCTACTTCTTCTTCTTCTTATTCTTCTTCTTCTTCTTCTTCTTCTTCTTCTAGTTCTTCATCAACATCTTCTTCTTCTTCTTCTTCTTTTTCCTCTTCTTCTTGTTCTTCTTTTCCTCCTCCTCCTCCTCCTTCTTCTTCTCCTCCTCCTCCTTCTTCTTCTACTTCTTCTTCTTCTTCATCTACTTCTTCATCTTTATCTTCATCTTCTTCTTTTTTTTTTGGTTCTTCTTCTAATTCTTCTTCTTCTTCTTTTTCTTATTCTTCTTATTCTTCTTATTCTTCTTCTTCTTCTTTTTCTTCTGCTTGATCATCTTCTTCCTCTTCTTCCTTTTCTTCTTCTTTTTGATCATCATCTTTTTCTTCTTCTTGTTGCTCTTCTTCTTCTTCGTTTTCTTCTCCTTTGCCTTCAACTTCTTCTTCTTGCTCTTCAAGGTATTCTTCTTCTTTGTCATCTTCTTCTTTTTCTTCTTCTTTTTCTTCTTTTTCTTCTTCATCTTCGTCTTTCTCTTCTTTGTCTTCTACTTCATCATCTACTTCTTCTTTTTCTTCTTCTTCTTCTTCTTTGTCATCTTCTCCTACATCTTCTTCTTGTTCTTCTTCATCATCATCATCATCATCATCTTCTTCTTCTTCTTCATCATCATCATCTTCTTCTTCTTTTCCCTCTCTTTTTTCTTCTTCTTCTCCTTCTCCTTCTTTTACTTCTTCTTCTTCTACTTCTTCTTCTTCATCTTCTTCTTCTTCCTCCTCTTCTTCTTCTTCTTCTCCTTCTTTTCCTTCTTCTTCTTTTCTTCTTCTTCTTCTTCCTATTACACTTCCTCTTCTTCTACTTCTCCTTCTTCTTCTCCTTCTTTTTCTTCTTCTTCTTCCTCTTCTTCTTCTTCTTCTTATTCTTCTTCTTCTTCTTCTTCATTGTTTTCCTCTTCTTCTTCTTCTTCTTCTTCTTCTTCCTCCTCTTCATCTTCTTTATCGCCTTCTTCTTCTTCTTTGTCTTCTTCTACTACTTCCTTTTTTCTTCATCTTCTTTGTCTTCTTCTCCCTCTTCTTTGTCTTCTTTTTCTTTATTTTCTTCCTCTTCATCTTCTTCTTGTCTTTCTTCTTCTTCTTTTGCTTTTTCTTCTTCTTCTTCTTCTTCTTCTTCTTCTTCTTGTACTACTTCTTATTCTTCTTCATCTTCTTCTTTTTGTTTTTCTTCTGCTTCATTTTGTTCGTCTTCTTCGTCTTCTTCTTTTTCTTCTTCTTCTTCTTAATGTACTTCTTCTTCTTTATCTTCTTCATCTTCTTTTTTCTCTTCTTCTTCTTATTGTTCATCTTCTTCTTTATCATCATCTTCTTCTTCTTCCTCCTCTTTTTCATCCTCTTCTTCTTATTCTTCTTCTTCCACTTTATGTTTATCTTCATCTTCTTCTTCTTCCTCTACTCCTTCTTCGTGAACATCTTCTTATTCATCTTCTTCATCATCTACTTTTTCTTCTTCTTCATCATCTTGTTCTTCATCTTCTTCTACTTCATCTTCTATTTATTTTTCTTTCACTTCTGCTTCGTGTTCTTCTTCTTCGTCATCTTCTTCGTCCTCTCCTTTTTCATCTTCATGATCTTCATTTGCTTTTTCTTCTATTTCCTACTCTTCTTCTTCTGGTTCAACTTCCTCTTCTTCTTCTTCTTCTTCCTCTTCCTCTTCTTTTTTCCTTTCTTCATGTTCTTCTTTCCTTCTTCTTCTTCTTCTTCTCCGCCTACTTCTTCTTCTTCTTCTTCTTCTTCTTCATTTTCTTTGTTTTCTTCTTCATTATCATCTTCTTCTTCTTCTTCTTTTTGTTCTTCTCCTTCTTCTTCTTCCTCGCCTTCTTCGACTTCCTCTTCTTTTTCTTTCCATCCTCTTCTTCTTCTAAATATTTTTCTTCTTCCTCTTCTTCTCCTTCTTCCCCTTCTTCTTCCTCTTCCCCTTCTTCATCATCATCATCTTCTTCTTCTTCTTCCTCTTCTGCTTCTTCTCTTTCTTCTTCTTCTCCTTCTCCTACTTGTTCTTCTTCTTCTTCTTCTGCTTCTTCTCTTTCTTCTTCTTCTCTTTCTCCTACTTGTTCTTCTTCTTCTTCTTCTTCTTCCTCTTCTTCATCTTCTTCTTCTTCTTCTTCTTCTTCTTCTTCTTCCTCTTCTTCATCTTCTTCCTCTTTGTCTTCTTCTTCTTCTTCTTCTTCTTCTTCTTCTTTATCTTCTTCTTCTTGTTCTCATTCGTTTCCTTCTTCTTGTTGTTCTTCTTTTTCTTCTTCTTATGTGTCTTGCTTTTCTTTGTCTTTCTGTTCTCTTCTTCTTCTTCATCATCATCTTCTTCTTCTTCTTCTTCGTCTTCTTCTTGTACTTCTTTTTCTACTTTGTCCTCCTCTTCTTCTTCTTCTTTCTCTTCTTCTTGTTGTTTTTCTTCTTCTTCTTTTGCTTCTTTTTTTCTGCTTCTTCTTCTTCTTGTTCTTTTCTTCTTCTTCGTCTTCTTCTTCGTCATCCTCTTCTTCTTCCTCTTCTTCTTCCTCTTCTTCTTCTTCTTTTGCCTCTTCTTCTTCTTCCTTTCTTTGCCTTCTTCTTTTTCATCTTCTTCTCTTCTTCTCAATATGCTTCTTCTTGTTCTTGTTATTCTTCTTCTTCTCCTTCTTCTTATTCTTCTTCTTCTTCTTCTTCTTCTTCTTCTTCTTCTTATTCATCTTCTTATTCCTCTTCTTCTTCTTTTTCTTCTTCTTCCTCTTCCTTATCTTTTTCTTTTTCTTCATCTTCTTCTTCATCATCATCTTCTTCTTCATCTTCTTCTTCTTCCTTTTCTTCTTTTTCTTCTTCTTCTTCTTCTTCTTCTTCTTCTTTTTCTTCTTCTTCTATTTCATTGTCTTCGTTTTCTTCTTCTTCATCTTCTACTTCTTCGTCTACTTCTTCTTCTCCTCCACCTTCTTCTTTTCCTTCTTCTTCTTCTTCTTCTTCTTCTACTATGACTACTTGTTTTTCTTCTTCTTCTTCTTTTTCTTCTCTTTTATCTTTTTCTTCTTTTTTACCTTCTTCTTCTTTTTCTTCTACTTCTTCTTCCTTTTCTTCCTCTTCTTCTTGTTTGTCTTTCTCTTCTTCTTTTTCTTCTTCTTCTACTACTTCTCTTTCATGTTCTTCTTCATCTTCCCCTTCTTATACTTTCTCTTCTTTGTCATCTTCTTCTTCTTTGACTTCTTCTTCTTTGCCTTCTTCTTTTCTTTCTTATTCTTCTTCTTGTTTTGCTTCTTCTTCTTCTACTACTACTACTTCTTATTCTTCTTCAATCTTCTTATACTTCTTCTTCTTCTTCTTCTTCTTCTTCTTCTCCTTCTCCTTCTTCATCCTCTCCATCTTTTCGTTCTTCTTCCTCTTCCCTTTCCTCTTCTTCTTCTTCTTCTTCTACTTCTTAATTTTGTCTTCCTCTTTTTCATAAACATCATCTTCTTCTTCTTGTTCTTCTTTTTCTTCTTCTTTTTCTTCTTCTTCTTCTTCAACTTCTTCGTCTTCTTCTTTTCTTCTTATTTTTCTTCTTCTTATTTTTCTTCTTCTTCTTCTTCTTCTTCTTCTTCTTCTTCCTTCTTCTTCTCTTTCTTCTTCTTCTTCTTTTTCGTCTTCTACAACTACTACTTCTTCTTCCTCTTCTTCTTCTTCTACTACTTCTTCTTCTTATTTGTCTTGTTCTTCCTCTTCTCCTTCTTCCTATTCTTCATATTAATGTTCTTCATCTTTGTATTCTTCTTCTTATGCTTCTTCTTCTTCTTCTTTGCCTTCTTCTCCTTCTTCATCATCATCTTCTTCTTCTTCTTCTTCTTCTTTTCCTTCTTCTCCTTCTTCTTCTTCTCCAACTCCTTTTTCTTCTTCTTCTTCTACTTCTTCTTCTCCATCTTCTTCTTTGTCTGCTTCTTCTTCATCTTCTTCTTCTTCTTCTACCTCTTGTTCTTCTTCTTTTTAGTTTTCTTCTTCTTCTCATTTTTTTTACTTTGTCTTCTTCTTCTTTGTCATCATCATCATCTCTTTCTTCTTCTCTACTTCTTCTTCTTCTTCAGATTCTTCTTCTTCTCATCCCTTTTTTTCTTCTCCTTATTCACCATCTTCTTCCA
>JAIUJO010001774.1:187500-197500 GCA_023846275.1 Vanilla planifolia
TCTACTACTTCTTCTTCCTCCGCTTCATCATCTTTTTCGATTTCTTCTTCTTCTTCTTCTTCTTTGTATTGTTCTTCTACTTCATCTTTTTTTTGTTCTCCCTAGCCTTCTTCTCCTTCTTCTTCTTCTTCTTCTTCTTCTTCTTATAATTCTTCTTTTATTTCTTTGTTTGCTTCTTCTTTTTCTTCTTCTCCTTCTACTTCTTCTTCTTCTTCATCATCTCTTCTTCTTCCTCTTTTACTTCTTGCTCTTCTTCTTCTTGTTTCTTATCTTCTTCCTATTTTACTTCTTCTCTTCTTCTTCTTCTTCTTCTTCTTCTACTACTATTGCTACTTCATTTGCTACTTCATCTGCTACTTCTTCTTCTTCTTCTTCTCCTTCTTCCTCATCTTCTACTAATTCTTCTTCTTCTACTTCTTTATCTCCATCCTATTTTTTTAAGTCTTATTATTATTATTATTTTTGTTTTTCATCATCATCATCATCTTCTTCTTCTTCTTCTTCCTTTACTTCCTCTCCTTCATCTTCATCATCATCATCATCATCATCCTCTTCTTCTTCTTCTTCCTCGCGTTCTTCTTCTTCGTCTTCTTCTTCTAGTTCTTCTTCTTTGTATTCTTTTTCTTTGACTTCTTCATCTTCTTCATCTTCTTCTTCATCATCTTCATCTTCTACTTCTTCCTCTTCTTTGTGCTCTTCTTCGTCTTCGTTTTCTTCTTCTTCATCTACTTCTATCTCTTCTTTGTCTTCTTCCTCTTCATCTTCTTTTACTTCTTGTTTGTCTTCTACTTCTTCTTTTTCTTCATCTCCTTCTCCTTCTTCTTCTTCTTCTTTTTCTTCTTCTGCTTCTCATTTTCTTCTTCTTCTTCTTCTTCTTCCTCTTTTTCTTCTTCTTCACATTCTTCTTCCTCTTCTTCTTCTTTTTATTCTTCTTTTTCCTCTTCCTATTCTTCACTTCTTCTTCTTCTTCGTCTACTTCTTCCTCTCTTTCTTCTTTTACTTCTTCTACTTCATCATTATCTTCTTCTTCTTCATCATCATCATGTTCTTCTTCTTCTTCTTCTTCCTCTACTTCTTCTTAATGTTCTTCTACTTCTTCTTTGCCTTCTTCTTCTATCTCTTCATCTTCTTCTTCGTCGTCTTCATCTTCTTCTTCTCCTCCTTTTTCTTCTTCACCTTCTTCTTCGTCCACTTCTTCATCTTCTTCTCTTTCATCTTTTTCTTCTTCTTCTTCTTCTTTTCAACTTCCACTTCTTCTTCTTCTTCTTATTCTTCTTCTTCTTCTTCTTCATTGCCTTCTTCTACTTTGTCTTCCTCCTCGTCTTCTTCTTCTTCTTCTTCTTTTTCTTCTTCTTCTTCTTTTTCTTCTTCTTCTTCTCCTTCTTCTTCATCACTTTTAGCTCCATCCACTTCTTCCGCTCTCCGTCTACTTCTTCTTCTTATTCTTCTTCTCATTCATCTTCTTCTTCTTCTTCTTTTTCCTCTTCTTCTTCTTCATCTTCCTCTTCTTCATCTTCTTCTTCTTCTAATTCTTCATCTTGTTCTTCTTCTTCTTCTACTTCTGTAACTTTTTCTTCTTCTTCTTCTTCTTGAACTTTTTCTTCTTCTTCATCATCATCTTCTTCTTCTTTTAATTTTTCTTCTTCATCATCTTCCACTTCTTCGCCTTCTTCTTCTTCTTTTACTTCTTTTTCTTCTTATTTTACTTCTTCTTCTTCCTCTTCTTCTTCTTCTTCTTCTTCATCTTCTTCTCCTTAGTCTTTTTCTTGTTCATCCTTTTTTTCATCATCTTCTTCTTCTTCTTCTTTTATGTCTTCTTCCGCTTCTTTCACTTCTTCATCTTCTTTTGCTTGTCCTTCTTCTTCTTGTTCTTGTTCTTATTCTTTTACTTCTTCTCCATCTTCTTCATGATAATAAGCTTCTTCTTCATCATCATCATCATCTTCTTCTTCTACTTCTTCCTTCTTCTTCTCCTTCTTCCCCTTCTTGTTCTAGTTCTTCTTCTTTTTTTGCATCATCATCTTCTTCTTCTTCTTCTTGTTCTTTTTCCACTCCTTTGTCTTCTCCTCATTTTTGACTTCTTGTTTGTCTTCTTTTTTATCCTTTTCTTCTTTTCCTTCTTCTTCTTCTACTTTTTCTTCTTCTTATTCTTCTTCCTCTTCTTCTTCTTCTTCTTCTTCTTCTGTTTCTTCTGCCCCTTCTTCATCTTAGTCTTGTTCTTCATCCTCTTGTTCTTTGTCCTCTTCTTCTTCTCTTTCTTCTTCTTATTCATCATCATCATCATCTTCTTCTTCTTCTTCTTCTTCTTCTTCTCCTTCTTCCTCTTCTTCTTCTTCCTCTTCTTCTTCTCCCTCTTCTTCTTCTTCTTTTTCAGCATAATCATATTCTTATTGTTATTCTTTTTGTCTTCTTCTTCCTCTTTTCTTTGTCTTATTCTTCTTCATCTTCTTCTTCTACTTCTACTTCATTTTCTTCTTTTCTTCTAAATTTTCTTTTTTTTCCTTCTTCTACTTCTTCTTCATACTTTTCTTTTTCTTATCTTTGCCTTCTTCTTCTTCTTCTTCTTCTCCTTCCTCACCTTCTTTATTTTTTTCGTCATCTTCTTCTTCTACTTCTACTTCCTCTTCTTCTTCGTCTTCTTCTTCTTCATCTTCTTGCACTTCTTTTTCTTCTTCTCCTCCTTCTCCTTCTTCTTCTTCTTCTATCTCCACTTCTTGTTCTTTGTCTTCTTCTTCTTCTTCTTTTCCTTCCCTCATGTCTTTTACTTATCTTTTGTCTCCTTCTTCTTCCTCTTCTTCATCATCCTCTTCTTCTTCCCCTTCCTCGTCTTCTTGTTCTTCCACTTCTTCATCTTCTTCTTCTTTGTGTCTTTCCTATCTTCTTCATCAACATCGTCTTTTTCTCTTCTTCTTCTTCTACTTCTACTTCTTCTTCTCCTTCTTCTTCTTCTTCCCCTTCTTCTTCTTCTTCTTCATCTTTTTCCTCTTCTTCTTCCTCTTCTTCTTCATCTTCTTCCTTTTCTTCTCATTGTTCTTCTTTGTCTTCTCCTTCCTTGACTTCTTCTTTTTCTCCTACTTCTTGTTACTCTTCTTCTTCTTTTAGTTCTTCTTGTCTTCCTCTTCTTCTACTACTACTTCTTCTATTGCTTCTTACTATTCTTCATCTACTTCTTCTTTTTATCTTCTTCTTCTTCTTCTTCTTTTTCTACTTTTTTTTATCTTCTTCTTCTTCTTCTTCTTCTTCGTCTTCATCTTCTTCTTCTTCACAGTCCTCTTCAACTTCTACTTCTTCTTCTTCTCCTCTTCCTTCTTCTTCCTCTTCTTCTTCATCATCTTTTTCTTCATCATCTTGTTCTTCTCCTATTTCTTCTTCTCCTCCTCCTCCTCCTCCTCATCCTTCATCATCGTCATCATCATCATCTTCTTCTTCTTCTTATTCTTCTTCTACTTCTTCCACTTCTTCTTCCTCTTCGTCTACATCTTCTCCATCTTCAAATTTTTCTACTCCTTTTCTCTTTTTTCTTCATCCTCTTCTTCGTCTTGTTCTTGTTGTTGTTGTTCTTCTTCTTCTCCTTTTGTTTCTTCTTCTTCTTCATCCTCTTCTTCATTGTCTTGTTCTTCTTTTGCTTATTCTTCTTCTTCATCCTCTTCTTCGTCTTGCTCATCTTGTTCTTCTTCTTGTTCTTCTTCTTCTTCTTCTTCTTCTTCTACCTCTTCTTCTTCTTCCTTTTCTTCGTCTTCTTCTTCATCTATTCTTCTTCGCCTTCTTCTTCTTCCTCTCCTCCTTCTTCTTCTTGTTCTTCTTCTTATTCTCCTTCTTCTTCTTCTTCTTCTCCCTTTTCTTCTTCTTCTACTTCTACTTCTTCTTCTTTCACTTCTTCGTCTTTTTCTTCCTCTTCTTCTTCTTTTTCTTCTTCTTCTAGTTCTTCTTCTTCCTCTTCTTTAACTTCTTCTTCTTTGTCTTCTTTTTTCCCATTTTGTTCTTCTTCTTCTTCTTCTTATATCCTTCAACTTCTTCTTCTCCATCTTCTTATTCTTCTTCTTCAAGTTCTTCTTCTTCTTCTTCTTCTTATTCTTCTTCTTCATCTTCTACATCTTCCTCATCTTCGTCTACTTCCTCTTCTTCTTCCTCCTCTTCTTCTTCATCTTCTTCTTCTTCTTCTTCTTCCACTTCGTCTTCTTCTTCCTCTTCTTCTTCTTACTCATCTTTGTCTTAATCTTCTTACATCTTTGCCTTCATTTTGTTTGCCTTCTTCTTTTTCTTCTTCCACTTCTTCTTCTTCTTCTTCTTCTCCTTCTTCTTCTCGTTCTTCTTCTTCTTCTTCTTATTGTTCTTCTTTTTTCTCTTCTTCAAAATATTTGACTTCTTCATTTTCCTCTTCTTCTACCCCTTCTTCTTCTTCTTCTTTGACTTCTTCTTCTCCATCTTCTTCTTCTTCTTCATCTTCTCCTTCTTGTTCTTATTCTTCATCATCATGTTCCTATTCTTAATCACCATCATCATCATCTTCCTCTTCTTGTTCTTCTTATTCTTTTCCTTCTCCTTTTTTTACTCCTCTATCTTCTTCTTCTTCTTCTACTTCTACTTCTTCGTATTCTTCGACTTCTTCTTCTTCTTCTTCTTCTTCATCTTCTTCATCTTCTTCTTCTTCTCGTTCTTCTTCTCCTTCTCCTTCTTCTTCTTTGTCTCTTTCTCCTCTTTCTTCTTCTTCTTCTTCCTTTTCTTCTTCTTTTTCATTTTTTTCTTCTTCCTCTTCTTCTTCTTCTTCTTCTTCTTTTTCTTTTCCTTTTTTTAGCTCCTCTTCTTCTTCTTCTTCTTCTTCGTCTTCTTTTTTCCCTTTTTTTCTTCTTCATCATCTTCTTCTTGTACTACATTCCTTCGTCTTCTTCTTCTCCCTCCTCTTCTTATTCTTCTTCTTCAACTTCTTCTTCTTCTTCTTCTTACTCTTCTTTGTCTTCTTCATCTTCTTCCACTTCTTCTTCTTCTTCTTCTGCGTCTTCTTCTTCGTCTTCTTCTTCTTCTTCTTCATCTTTTTCTTCTTCTTTTTCCTCTTCATCTTCTTCTTCCTCTTCTTCTTCTTCCTCTTGTTTGTCTTAATGTTCTTACATCTATGTATTCTTTTTCTTTCCCTTCTTCTTCTTCTTCTTCTTTTTCTTCCACTTCTTGTTTTTCTTCCCATTCTTCTTCTCCTTCATCATCATCTTCTTCTTCTTCTTCTCCTCCTCTTTTTCATCTTCAACTTCTTTGACTTCTTCATTTTCTTCTTTTTCTTCTACGTCTTCTTCTTCTTCCTCTTCTTCTTCTTCTTCTTTGACTTCTTCTTCTTCACCATCTTCTCCTTCTTCTTCTTCTTGATCATCATCTTATTCTTGTTCTTTATGACAATCATCATCTTCTTCTTCATTATCTTCTTCTTCTTCTTATTCTTTTCTTTCTCCTTCTTTTCCTCCTTTTCTTTCTTCTTCTTCTTCTTCTTCTTCTTTTTGCTTCATCTTCTTCATCTTTGTATTCTTCTTCTTCTACTTCTTCTTCTTCTTCATCTTCTTCTTCTTCTTCTTCTTCTTCTTCTTCTTCTGCTTCTCCTTCATCTTGTTTGTCTCCTTCTTGTTCTTGTTCTTCATCCTCCTCGTCTTCTTCTTCTTCTTCTTTTTCTTCTTTTTCTTCTTCCACTTTTTCAACATCTTCTGTCTTCTTTTTTCCAATTTTGTTCTTCTTCTTATATCCTTTATCTTTTTCTTCTCCATCTTCTTATTCTTCTTCTTCAACTTCTTCTTCCTCTTCTTCTTCTTATTCCTCTTCTTCTTCTTTTACTTCTTCTTCCTCATCTTTGTCTACATCCTCTTCTTCTTCTTCCTCTTCTTCTTCGTCATCTTCTTCTTTTTCTTCTTCCTCTTCTTCTTCTTCCTCTTCTTTTTCTTCCTCATCTTTTTCTTAATCTTCTTACATCTTTGTCTTCATTTTATTTGCCTTCTTCTTCTTCTTCTTCAACTTCTTCAACTTCTTCTTCTTCTTCTTCTCCTTCTTCTTCTCATTCATTTTCTTCTTCTTCTTATTGTTCTTCTTTTTTCTCTTCTTCAACTTATTTGACTTCTTTAGTTTCCTCTTCTTATACCCCTTCTTCTTCTTCTTCTTCATCATCATCATCTTCTTCTTCATCTTCTTCTTCTTCATCATCTTCATCTTCAACTTCCTCTTCTTCTTTCTGCACTTCTTCTTCTTCTTCTTCCTCTTCTTCTTCTTCTTATTCTAATTCTTCTTCAACATCATCGTCATCATTGTCATCATCATCATAATCTTCTTCTTCTTCTTCTTCTCCCTCTCCTTCTTCTTTTTCTTTTCTTTTTCATCATCATCATCTTCTTCTTCTTATTCTTTTCGTTCTTCTTTTTCTTCTTCTTCTTCTTCTTCTTCTACTTCTTCTTCCTCTTCATCTTCTTCTTTTTCTTCTACAACTTCTCCTTTTTCTTCTTTTCTACTTCTTATATTTTTCTTCTTCTTTGTCTTCTTCTTCTTCTTATTCTTCTTCTTCTTCTTTTTCCACTTTTTCTTTTTTTTATTCAACTTTTTCTTCTTCTTCTTCTTAGCCTTCTTTATCTTCTTCTTTATCTTCTTCTTCGACTTCTTCATCATCTTCCTCTTCTTCTTCTACTCTACTTCCTCTTCTTGATCTTCTTCTTCTTCTTCTTCATTTCTTCTTCTTCTTCTTCTTCTTCCTTGTGTTTTTCTTGGTCTTCTTCACCTTTTTCTTCTTCTTCTTCTTCTTCTTATTTTCCTACTTCTTCTTCTTCTTCTTTTTCATCATCTGTTCCTGTTCCTCTTTCTTCTTCTTCTTCTACTTTGCCTTCTTCTGCTTTCACTTCGTCTTCTTCTTCTTCTTCTTCTTCTTCTTCGCCTTCTTCTTCTTCTTCTTCTTATTCTCCTGCTTCTTCTTATTGTACTTATTCTTCGTCTTCTACTTCTTCTTGTTCTTCTTCTTCTTCTTCATCATCTTATTCTACTTATTATTATTGTTATTATTATTATTTTTCTTCAACTTTTTCTTCTTCTTCTTCATCTTCTTCTTCTTTTTCTTCTTCTTCTTCTTCTTCTTTTACTTCTTCCCCTTCGCCTTCTTTTCTTCCTCTTCTTCTTCTTCCTCTTCTTCTTTTTCTTCTTATTCGTCGTCATCATAATCATCATCATCTTCTTCTTCTTCTTCTTCTTTGTCTTTTTCTTATTCCTCTTCATCTTTTTCTTCTTTTACTTCTTCTTTTACTTCTTCTTCTTCTTCCTCTTCTTGTTCTTGTTCTTGTTCTTCTTCCTCTTCTTGTTCTTGTTCTTGTTCTTCTTCCTCTTCTTTATCTTCCTGTTCTTCATCTTCTTCTTCTTCTTTGCCTTCTTCTTCATTTTCTTCTTCTCCTCCTTCTTCTTCTTCTTCTTCTTCTTCTAATTCTTCTTCTTCTCCTTCTTCTTCTTCTTCCTCCTATTCTTCTTCTTCTTCCTCTTTCTCGTCTTCTTCGACTTCTTCTTCTTCGTCTCATCTTCTTCTTCATCTTTTTCTTCTTCCTCTTCTTCTTCTTCCCTTTCTTCATCATCTTCTTCTTCTTCCTCCTCTTCTCCTTCTTCTTCTTCTTCTTCTTTTCTTCTTCTCTTCTTCTTCTTCTTCTTGTCCTTCTCCTTCTTCTTCTTCTCCTTCTCCTTCTTCTTCTTCTTCTTCCTCATCTTCTTTTTTTTTTCTTCTTCTTCAACTTCTTCTTCTTCTTCTTCTTCTTCTTCTTCTTTTTGTTTTACTCTTCTTCTTCTTTTTCTTATTAAACTTCGTCTTCATCATCTCTTCTTGTTCTACTTCATATTCTTCCTCTTATTATTCTTCCTCTTCTACTTCTTCTTCTTTCACTTCTTCTTGTTCTTCTTCTTCTTCCTCGCCTCTTTCTTTCTTTTCTTTCTCTTCTACTTCTTCTTCTTCGTCTTCTTCTTCTTCTTCATATTCTTCCACTACTAAAACTACTACTACTACTTTTTCTTCTTCTTCTTCTTCTTAATCTTCTTGTACTTCGTCATAGTCTTCTTCTTCTTTTTTTTCTACTTCTTCATCTTCTTCGTCATCTTCTTTTTCTTCATCTTCTTCTTCTTCATAATCTTCTTCTTCCTCTTCTACTTCTTACTCTTCTTCTTCTTTTTCATCTTCCTCTTCTTTTTCTTCTTCTTCTTCTTCTTCTTCTACTACTACTACTACTTCTACTTCTTTTCCTTTTTCTTCTTCTTCTTCTACTTCTTCTTCTTCTTCTTCTTCTTCTTCACCTACTACTACTACAACTACTTCTTTGACTTCTCCTTCTTCTTCTTCCCCTTCTTCTTCTTCCACTTCTTAATCTTCTTCTTCTTCTTTCTCTTTGCCTTCTTCTTCCACATCATCATCTTCTTCTTCTTCTTCTTTTTCTTCTTCTTTATCTTCCTCTTCTTCTCATTCTTCTTCTTCTTCATCTTCGTCTTCGTCGTTTTCTTCTTCTTCTTCTTTCTCTTCTTTTTCTTCTTCTTCTTCTTCTTCATCATCTTCTTCTTCTTCATCTTCTTCTTCTTCGTCTTCGTCTTCTTCGTCTTTTACTTGTTCTTCTTCTTCTTTGTCCTCTTCTTCTTCTTTGATTTCTTCTTGTTCTTTTTCTTCTTCTTCTTCTTCTTCTTCTACTTCTACTTCTTCTTCCTCTACTTCTTTTTCTTCTTATTCTTCTTCTTCTTCTTCTTCTTCTTCTTTGACTTCTTTTTCTTCTTCTTCTTTTACTTCCTCGTCTTTTTCGTACTTTTTTTCACCTTTTTCGCATCTTCTTATCTTCTTCTTCATGTTGTTCCTCTTCTTTCTCTTCTTCTTCTTTTGTTTCTTCTTCTTCATCATCTTCTTGTTCTTAATCTTTGTCATCTTCTTCTTCTTCTCCTCCTCTTCCTTATTCTCCTTGTTCTTCTTCTTCATCTTCTTCTTCTTCTTCTTTCTCTTGTTGTTCTTCGTCTTCTTCTTTTTCTTCTTATCCTTTTTCTTCTTCTTCTTCTTCTTTCCCTTCTCCTACATCTTCTGTTTCTTTTTTGTCTTATTCTTCTTCTTCTTCCTCTTCCTCTTCCTCTTCTTCGCCTTCTCCTTCTTCGAGTCTTTCTCTTCTTCTTTATCTGGTTCTTTTCTTCTTCTTTTCTTCTTCTTCCCCTTTGATTCTTCTTCTTCTTCTTCTTCTTGTTCTTCTTCTACTTATTATTTTCCTTCTTCTTCTTCTTCTTCTTCTTAATCTTCTTCTTCTACTTGTTCTTGTTTCTTCATCTTCATCTGCTTCTTCTTCTTCTTCTTCTTCTACGTTTTCTTTTTCTTCCTCAACTTCTTCTTCTTCTTCTTCTTCTTCTTCTTCTCCTCCGCCTCTTCCTTCTTCTAATTCCTCTTCTTCCTCTTCTTCATCTTTTTCTTCTTCACCTTCTTTTTTCTCTGATTCTTTTTCTTCTTCTTCTTCTTCTTCTACTTCTTATATTTTGCCTTCTTCTTCTTCTTCTTCTTCTTCTTTTGCCTCTTCGTCATCTTCATCATCTGCTTCTTCTTCTTCTTCTTCATCTTCTTGTTCTTCTTCTTCTTCTTCTTCGTCTTCTTCTTCATCTTCTTCTTGTCGTAATTCGTCTTCTTCTTCTTCTTCGTTTTCTTCTTCTTCATCATCTTTTTCTTCATCTTCTTCTTTTTCTTCTCCCCATTTTTGTCTTCTTTTTTTTCATCTTTTTCTCTTCTTTCTAATCTTCTCCATCTTTCCTTCTTCTTCTTATTGTTCTTCTTTTTCGTTTTCTTCTTCTTCTTCGTCTTCTTCTTCTTCATCTTCTTCATCTTCTTCTTTCTTCTTCATCTTCTTCTTCTTCTTCTTTTACTTCTTCTTCTTCTTCTTCTCCTTCTCCTTCTTCTTCTTCTTCTCCTTCTTCTTCTTCTTCTCCTTCTTCTTCTTCCACTTCTTCTTCTTTGTCTCCTTCTTCTTCTTATTCTTCTTTTTCTTCTTCTTCTTCTTCT
>JAIUJO010001774.1:200000-217500 GCA_023846275.1 Vanilla planifolia
CTTCACGATCTTCTTCTTGTTCTTCTTCTTCTTTTTATTCTTCTATGATTTTCTTCTTCTTCTTCTTCTTCTTCTTCTTCTCCTTCCCCTTCTTCATCTTCTACTTCTTCTTCGTCTTTTTCTTCTTCCCCTTTTACTTCTTCTTCTTCTCCACCTTCTTCTTCTTCTAGTTCTTCTTCTGCTTCTTCTTTTTCTTCTTCATCTTCTTCTTTAACTTCTTGATCTTCTTCTACTTCTCCTTATTCTTCTTCTTCTTTTTCTTCTTCTTCATCTTCTACTTATTCTTTGTTCTTCTTCTTCATCTTCTTCTTCGTCTTCTTTTTCTTCTTATGCTTCTTTTCATCTTCTTCTTCTTTTTCTTCTTCTTATCCTTCCTCTTCTTCTTCTTCTTCTTCTTCTTCTTCTTCTTCCTCTTTTTCTTCTTCTTCTACTACTTCTTCTGCTTCTTCTTCATCTTCTTCTTCTTCTTTTTCTTCGTCATTGTTCCTCTATTTTTTCATCATTTTGTTCTTCTTCTTCTTGTTCTTCTTTCTCTTCTTCTTCTTCTTCTTCCTCTTCTTCTTCTTTGTCTTCCACTTCTGCTACTTCTTTTTAATATTCTTCTTCTTCTTCTTCTTCATCTTTTTCATCTTATTTTTCTTTTTCATCATAATCTTCTTCTTCTTCCTATTCTTTTTCATCTTCTTTGTCTTCTTCCTTTTTTCATCCTCTACTTCTTCTTCTTCTTCTTCTTCTTCTTCATCTTCTTCTTCGTCTTCTTCTTCTCCATTTTTTCCCTTTTCCTTCTTCCTCTTCTTCTTCTTCTCCTCCTCCTCCTCCTCCTTCTTCTTCTTCTTCTTCTTCTTTACTTCTTCCTCTTTTTCTTCTTCTTCTTCTTATTCTTCTTCTTCTGCGTCTTCTTTTTCTTTTTCTTTTACTTCTTCCTATTCTTCTTCTTCTTTATCATCATCATCATCATCTTCTTATTCTTCTTCCTCTTCATCTTCCTTTTCCTTTTCTTCTTCTTCGTCTTCTTCATCTTAATCTTCTTACTCCTTTTCTTCTTTTTCATTGCCTTCTTATTCTTCTTCTTCTTCTTCTTCCTTTTTCTTCTTCTTCTTCTTCTTCTTGTTCGTCTTCTCATTCTTCTTTTCCTTCTTTTTTTTCTTCTTCTTTCCCTTCTTCAACTTCTTCGACTTCAATTTCTTCTTTTTCTTCTTCATCTTCTTCTTCTCCTTCATCTTCTTTTACCTCTTCTTCTTCTTCTTTGACTTCTTCTCCTTCTTCTTCTTCTTCTTCTTCTTCATGACCTTCTTCTTCATCTTCCTCTACGTCATCTTATTCTTGTTCTTCATCACTATCATCATCATCTTCTTCTTCTTCTTCTTCTTCTTCTCCTTCTCCATCTTTTCCTCCTTCTCTTTCTTCTTCATCTTCTTCTTCTTCTTCTTCTTCTTGTTCGTCATACTTCTTCTTCTTCAACTTCTTCTTCTCCTTCTTCTTCTTTGTCTCCTTCTTCTTCTTGTTCTTCTTCTTTTTCTTCTTCTTCATCATCTCCTCTTTTCTGATCCTTCTTCTTCTTCTTCTTATTCTTCTTCTTCATCTTATTCTTCTTCCTTTTCTTCCTCCTCCTCCTCTTCTTCTTCTTCTTCTTTTTCTTCTTCTTCTCTTCTTCTTCTTCTTCTTTTCTTTTTCTTCACCTTCTTCTTCTTCTTCTCCATCTTCTTCTTCTTCTTCTTCTTCTTCTAATTCCTTTACGTTTTATTATTATTATTATTTTTTCTTCCTTCTTCTTCCTCTTTTTATTGCCTGCTTCTTCTTCTTCTTCTTCTTCTTCTTATTCTTTTCATATTCTTCTTCTTCTTCTTTTTCTTTGTCTCTTCTCCTTCTTCTTCTTTCTCTTCTTCTCCAACTTCCTCATCTTCGCCATCATCATCTTCTCTTTGCCTTCTTTATCTTCTTGTTCTTCTTCGACTTCCTCTTCTCCATCTTCTTCTTCCTCCTTTTCTTTGTCTTCTTCTTCTTCTTCTTTGTTGTCTTCTTCTTCCTCTTCTACTACTTCTTCTTCTTCTTCTTCCTCTTCTACTACTACTACTCTTCTTCTACTTTTCCCTCTTCATCTTCTTCATCTTCCTCGTCTTCTTCTTCTTCTTCTCTTCTTCCTAATAATCTTTTTATTCTTCTTCACATTCCACCTCTTGTTCATCTTCTACTCACCATCTTCTTCTTCTTCTTCTTCTCCTCCTCCTCCTTCTTCTTATTTTTTTTTCTTGTATTACTTCTCTTATTATTATTCTTCTTCTTCTTCTTCTTGTTCTTCTTCATGATCTTCTTCTTATCCTTCTTCTTCTACTTATCTTTGTCATTTCTCTTCTTCTTCTTCTTCTTGTTCCTCTTCATGATCTTCCTCTTCTTCAACTTCTTTTTCTTTTTCTTCACCTTCTTTTTCTTCTTCTAATTCTTTTGTGTTTTATTATTCTTATTGTTCTTTTCTTCTTCTTCTTGTTCTTTTTTTTATTTGCATTGTGCTTCTTCTTCTTCTATTTCTTCTTCTTCTTCTTATTCTTATTCTTATTCTTGTCCTTCAAAACCATCATCATCTTTTTTCTTCTTTTATTATTATTCTTCTCCTTCTCCTTTTTTTCCTCCATTCTCTTGTTCTTCTTCTTCTTCTACTACTTCATCTTCTTCTTCTACTTCTCCTTTTCTTCTTCTTGTTCGTATTCCTCCTCCCCTTCTTCTTCTTCTTCATATTCTTCTGCTTCTTCCTTTTTCTCTGCCTTCTTTCTCTTCTTCTTCTTCTTTTTCTTCGTATTCCACTTTCTTCTTCTTCTTCCTCTTCTTCTTTTTCTTCTTCTTCTTCTTCTTCTCCTTCTTCTTTGTCTGTTCTTCTTCTTCTTCTTCTTCTTCTCCTTCTTCTTTGTCTGTTCTTCTTCTTCTTCTTCTTCTACTTCTTTTTCTTCCTCCTCTTCTCTCTTCTTCTTCTTCTCCTTCTTCTTCTTCTTCTTCTTCATCTTCTTCTTCGTCTTCTTCTTCTTCATCTTTTTTCCTTTTTCCTTCTTCCTCTTTTCTTCTTCTTCTCCTTCTCTTCCTTCTTCTTCTTCTCCTTCTTCTTCTTCTTCTTCTTCTTCTTCTTTAACTTCTTCCTGTTCTTCTTCTTTTTCTTTTTCCTTTACTTGTTCCTCTTCTTCTTCTTCTTTATCATTATCATCATCTTCTTTTTCTTCTTCCTTTTTCATCTTCCTCTTCCTTCTTCTTCTTTGTCCTCTTCATCTTAATCTTCTTACTTCTTCGTCTTCTTTTTCATTGCCTCTTATTCTTCTTCTTCTTCTTCTTCTTCTTCTTTTTCTTCTTCTTCTTCTTCTTCTTCCTCTTCCACTTCTTCTTTGTCTTCTCAATCTTCTTTTTCTTCTACTTCTTCTTTTTTCTTCTTCTTTCTCTTTTTCAACTTCTTGGACTTTTTCAGTTTCTTCTTTTCCTTTTTCATCATCATCTTCTTCTTCATCTTCTTCTACATCTTCTTCTTCATCTCTTCGACTTCTTCTCCTTCTTCTCTTCTTCATCATCTTCTTCTTCTTCTTCCTCTACTTCATCTTATTCTTGTTCTTCATCACCATCATCATCATCATCTTCTTCTTCTTCTTCTTCTTCTTCTTCTTCTTCTGCTTCTCCTTCTTTTCCTTCTTCTCTTTCTTCTTCATCTTCTTCTTTTTCTTCTTCTTCTTTCTTCTTGTTCGTATTCTTCTTCTTCTTCATCTTCTTCTTTTTCTTCTTCTTTTTCTTCTTGTTCGTATTCTTCTTCTTCTTCTTCTTCCCATTCTCCTTCTTTGTCTCCTTCTTCTTCTTCTTCTTCTTCTTCTCCTCTTTTCTGATCCCTCTTCTTCTACTTCTTCTTCTTCCTCCTCCTCTTCTTCATCATCATCTTTTTCTTCTTTTTCTTCTTCTTCACCATCTTCCTCTTCTTATTCTTCTTCTTCTTCTTCTAATTCTTCTACATTTTATTATTATTATTATTTTTTCGTACTTCTTCTTCCTCTTTTTATTCACCTGCTTCTTCTTTTTCTTCTTCTTCTTCTTTCTAGTTGTCTTCATCTCCTTCTGCTTCCTCTTCTTCTTCTTCTTCTCCTTGTTCTTCATTTTCATTATCTTCTTCTCCTTCTTCTTCTTTCTCTTCTTCTTTCTCTTCTTCTCCATCTTACTCTTCTTCGTCATCATCATCTTCTTCTTCGTCTTCTTTATCTTCTTGTTCTTCTTTGTTGTCTTCTTCTTCCCGTTCCTCTTCTTCTTCTTCTTCTTTCATTTTCCTCTTCATCTTCTTAACCTTCTTCTTTGTCTTCTTCATCTTCTTCTCATTCTTCTTCTTCTTCTTCTTCTTCTTCTTCTTTAATGTTTTTTCTTCTTCTTCATGTTACTCCTCTTGTTCTTTTTCTTCTTCTTCTTCTTCTTCTTCTTCTCCTCTTCATTCTTCTTCTTCTTATTCTTGCTCATCGACTTCTTCTTGTTCTTATTCTTCTTCTTCTTCTTGTTCTTCTTGTTCTTATTCTTCTTCTTCATCATCATCTTCTCCTTCTTCTTCTTCTTCGTCATCTTCTTCTCTTGTTCTTCTTCTTCCTTTTCTTCATCTTCTTCTTCTTCGTCTCTTCTTCTTCTTCTTTCTCTACTTCTTCCTCTTCTTCTCCTTCCTTTTCTTTATCCACCTCTTCTTCATCTTCTTTTTCTTTTTCTTTGCCTTCTTCTTCTTCTTCAAGTTCTTTTTATTCTTCTTCTTCTTCTCCTTCTTCTTCTTCTGCTTTTCTTCTTCTTCCGCGTCTTCGTCTTCTACTCCTGCTTCATCTTCTTCTTCTTCTTCTTCTTCTTCTTCTTCTTCAATGTTTTCTTTTTCATTTTCTTCATCATCTTCTACTTCTACATTTTCTTATTCATCGCCTTCTTCTTCTTCTTTTTCTTCTTCTTCCTCTTCTTCTTTGTCTTCCTCACCATCATCTTCTTCATCTTCTGCTTCTTCAACTTCTTCTTCTTCTTCTTCTTCTTCTTCTTCCTCCTCCTCCGCTTCTTCATCTTCTTCTTCTTCTTCTTCATCTTCTACTTCTTCTATGTCGTATTCTTCTTGTCATTCTTCTTCTTTTTTTTCTTCTTCTTCTGCTCCTTCTACAACTTAATCTTCTTTTTCTTCTTCCTTTTCTTCTTCTCTTTTGTCTTCTTCTTCTCCTTCTTCTACTACTACTACTTATTCTTCTTCTTCTTCTTCTTCTTCTTCCTCCTCCTCTTCTTCGACATCTTCTTCTTTGTCTCTTCTTCTTCTTCTTCTTCTTCTGAATCTCTTTCTGCTTCCTCTTCTTCTTCTTCTTCTTCCTCCTCTTCTTCTTCTTCCACTTCATCATCTTCTTCTTCTTCTTCGTCCTCTTCTCCTTCTTCTTCTTCTTCTTCTCCTTCTACTTCTCTTTCTTTTTCTTCTCCATCTCATTCTTCTTCTTCTTCTTCTTCTTCATCTTCTTCTACTTCTTCTTTTTCTTCTTGTTCTTCTTCATCATCATCATCTTCTTCTTCTTTTCTTCTTTTTGTTCTTTTTTTGTCTTATTCTTCTTCTTCTTTTCCTTATCATTTTTCTTCTTTTTCTTCCTCTTCTTCTTCTTCTTCTTCTTCTCTTCTTCTTCTTCTTCTTCTTCTTCTTCATCTTCTTCTTCTTCTTCTTCCTCTTCCTCTTCCTCTTCTTCTTTTTCTTCTTCTTCTTCTTCCTCCCCTTCTTCTTTATCTTCTTTGTTTTTTTCTTTTTCTTCTTCTTTTTCTTCTTCTTCATCTACCTTCTCTTTTTCTTTTTCTTCTTCTTCTTCTTCTTCTTCTTCTACACTTCATCTTCTTCTTCTTCTTTTTCCTCTTCTTTGTCTTCTTCTTCTTTTCATCTTTTTCTTTTCTTTCTTCTTCATCTTCTTCTTCTTCGTCTTCCTCATCTTCGTCTTCTTCTTCTTCTTCTTTTTCTTCTTTTGCTTCTTCCCCTTGTTCTTCTTCTTTTTCCTCTTCTTTTTCTTCTTGTTCTTCATCTTCTTTTTCTTTTTGTTTTGATCTTTTACTTCTATTAGTTCTAATTCTTGTTTTTCTTCTATTAGTTCTACTTCTTCTTTTTCCTCTAGTTCTTCTTCTTCCTCTTCTTCTTCTTCCTTTTCTTCGTCTTCCTCTTCTTTGTCTTCACTTCTTCTTTGTCATAATCTTCTTCTTCTTCTTCTTCTTCTTCAACTTCATCTTGATCTTCTTCTCCTTGTTGTCATTCTTCTCCTTCTTATTCTTCTTCTTCTTCTTCTTCCATCTCTTCCTTATCATCTTCTTCTTCTTCTTCTCCTTCTTCGTCTTCCTCTTCTTCTTCTTCTTCTTCTCCTTCTTCTTCTTCATCTTCTTTTATTTCTTCTTCTTCTTCATCTTCATCTTCATCTTCTTCTTTTTCTTCTTCTTTTTCTTCTCTTCTTTTTTCTCGTCTTCTTATTCCTTGTCTTCTACTTTTTCCACTTCTTCTTCTTCTTGTTCTTGTTCTTCTTCTTCGTCTTCTTCTTCTTCTTCCTCTTCTACTTCTTCCTCTTCATCGTCTCCTTCTTTTTCATCTTTTTCTCTTCATCTTAATCATCTTTCTTCCTCTTGTTCTCCTTCTCCTTCTCCTTCTTCTTCTCCTCCTCCTCTTCTGCCTCTTCTTCGACGTCTTCTTCTTCTTTTTTTTTCTTTTTCATTTTTTTCTTCTTCTTTGCGATCATCTTCTTATTCTTCTACTTCTTCTTATTTGTCTTCTTCCATGTTGTGTTCTTCTTCTTCTTCTTTCTCTTCTTTTTTTTCTTTTTTTTCTTCTTCATCTAATCTTCTTCTTCTTCTTCTTCTTTTTGCCTTCCTTTTTTTCTTGTTCTTCAACTTCTTCTTCCTCTTCCTCTTCTTCTTCTTCACTTCTTAGTCTTTTTCCTCTTCAAGCCTTTCTCTTCTTCTTCATCTTCTCCTTCTTCTTCTTCTTCTTCTTCTTCATTTCTTCTTCTTCTTCTTCCCCTTCTTCTTAATCCTCTTCTTTGTCTTCTTGTTCTTCTTCTTCTACCTTTTCTCGTTCTTCTTCTTCTACGTCTTCTTCTTCTTTGACTTCTTCTTCTTCACCTTCTCCTTCTCCTTGCTATTCTTCTTCTATTTCTTTCTCTTCTTCATCTTCCCTTTCGCTTTTTCTTCTTCTTTTACTACTACTACTACTTCTTCTTCTTCTTCTTCTTCTTATACTTTTTCTTCTTCTACTTCAACTTGTTCCACTTCTTCTTCTTCTTGTTCTTCTTCTTCTTCTTCTTTCTCTTTTTCTTCTTCCTCTTCTTCCTATTCTTCTTCCTCATCTCTTCTTCTTCTAATCCTTCTTCTTCTTCATCTTCTACTTCTTCTTCTTCTTCTTCTTCCTCTTCTTCATCTTTCTCTCCATCATCTTCTTTTTCTTCATCTTCGTCTTCTTCTTCTTCTTCTTCTTCTCCTCCTCCTCCTCCTCCTTCTTTTTCTTCTAATTCTTCTTCTTTTTGTTATCCTTATTCTTTTTGTTATTCTTATTATTTTTGTTCTTCTTTTTCCTCGCCATTTCCTTCTCCTTATTATTACTATTATTATTATTGTTATTCTTTTTACACTTCTTCGCCTTCTTCTTTCTCTTCTTCTTTATCTTCTTCTCTTTCTTCTTCTTCTTCTACATCTTCTTCCTCTTCTTCATCTTCTTCTTCATCATCATCATTATCTTCTTCGCCTTATTTATCTTCTTCTTCGTCTTAACCTTCTTCATCTTTGTCTTCTTCTACTGCTTCTTCTTCTTCTTCACCTTTTTCTTCTTCAGCTTCATCTTCTATTTCTTCTTCTTTGTGTACTTCTTTTTCTTCTTCTTCTTCCTCTCCTTCTTCTTCTTCTTCTTCTTCTTCTTCTTCTCTTCTCCTCCTCTTCCTTCTTCTTCTTCTAGTTCTTCATCTTCTTCTTCTCCTTCTTTTTCTTCTTCTTCTTCTTCCTCCACTTCTTCTTCATCCCCTTCTTCGCCTTCTTCTTCTTCGTCTCTGCTTCTTGTTCTTCTTCTTCTTCTTCTTCTTCTTCTTCTTCCATTTCTTCTTCTTCTTATACTTCTTCTTCTTCTTCTTCTTCTTCTTCTTCCACTTCTTCATCTTCCATTTCTTCTTCATTTTCTTTTACTTCTTTGTCCTTGTCTTGTTCATCTTCGTTTTCTTATTTTTCTTCTTCTCCTTCGTCTTCTTCTGCTTCTTTCTCCTCTTCATTTTCTTCTTCTTCTTCTTCTTCTCATTCTTCTACTTCTTTTTCTTCCTCTTCATCGTCATCAGTATCAACTTCTTCTTCATCATTATCATCATCTTCTTCTTCTACTTCTTCCTGTTCTTCTTCTCCTACTTCTTCTTCTTCTTCTTTTTCTTCATCATCATCATCTTCTTCTTCTTCTTCTTTTCCTCATTTTTTACTTCTTCTTATCTTCTTCTTTATCTTCTTCTTCTTCTTCTTCTTCTTGCTCATCTTCTTCTTCTTCTTAATCTTCATCATTTTTTCTTCTACCTCTTCTTCGTCTTCTTTTTCTTCTTCATCCACCTCTTCTTTGTGCTCTTCTTCTTCTTCTTCTTCTTCATCATCATCATAATCATCATCATCATCTTCTTCTTCTTCTTCTTCTTCTTCTCCCTCTTCTTCTTCTTCTTCTTCTTCTTCTTCTTTTTCATCATCATCTTCTTCTTCTTATTATTCTTTTTATTCTTCTTCTTCTACTTCTTTTTTCTTCGTCTTCTTCTTCTTCTTCTTTTCCTACTTCTTCTTCTACTTCTTCTTCTTCTTCTTCTTCTTAGCCTTCTTCTTGTTGTTCTTCTTCTTCTACTTTTTCTTCTTCTTCTTCTTCTTCCTTACCTTCTTTATCTTCTTCCTCATCTTCTTCTTTGTCTTCTTCTTCTTCTTCTACTTCCTCTTTTTCATCGTCTTCTTCTTCTTCTTCTCCCTCTTCTTCTTCTTCTTCTTTTTCTTCTTCTTCTTTTTCATCATGATCTTCTTCTTCTTCCTTTTCTTATTCTTTTTGTTCTTCTTCTTCTACTTCTTTTTTCTTTGTTTTCTTCTTCTTCTTCTTCTTCTTCTTCAACTTCTTCTTTTTCTTCTATATCTTCTCCTTTTTCTTCTTTTCTTTTTCTTCTTACTTTTCTTTTTCTCCGTCTTTGTCTTCTTCTTCTTCTTAGCCTTCTTTTTCTTCTTGTTCTTCTTCTTCATCTACTTTTTCTTCTTCTTCTTCTTCTTCGTTGCCTTCTTTATCTTCTTCCTCATCTTCTTCTTCGTCTTCTTCTTCTTCTTCCACTTCTTCATCTGCTTTTTCTTCTTCTTCTTGTTCTTTTTCTTTTTCTTCTTCATTTTCTTCTTCTTCTTCTTCTTCTTTTTCTACTTCTTCTTCTTCTTTTTTTCATCTTCTTCTTCTTCTTCCTCTTCTTCTTCTTCTTCTTCTTCTTCTACTTTGCTTTCTTCTTCTTTCACTTCGTCTTCTACTTCTTCTTTTTCTTCTTCTTTGGCTTCTTCTTCTTCTTCTTCTTCTTCTTGTTCTTCTACTTCTTCTTCTACTACTTATTCTTCATCTTCTTCTTCTTCTTGTTCTTCTTCTTCTTTTTCTTCTTATTCTTGTTCTTGTTCTTCTTCTTCTTCCTCTAATTTCTCTTCATCTTTTTCTTCTATTCCTTTGTCTTCTTCTTCTTCTTCTTCTTCTTCTTCATCTTCTTCGTCTTCTTCCTCTTCTTCTTCTTTTTCTTCTTCTACATCTTCTTCTTCCTCTTTTTGTTCATCCTCTTCATTGACTTCTTCTTCATCTCTTCTTCTCCTACTTTTTCTTCTTCTTCTTCTTCTTCCTCTTCTTTATCTTCCTTGTCTTCAACTTCTTTTTCTTCTTCTTTGTCTTCTTTTTCATTTTGTTCTTCTTCATCATCCTCATCATCACCATCATCTTCTTCTTCTTCTACTACTTCTTCTTTTTCATCTTCTTCGACTTCTTGTTCTTTGTCTCTTCTTCTTCTTCTTCTTCCTCTTCTTCTTCTTCCCCTTCTTCATCATCTTCTTCTTCTTCTTCCTCTTCTCCTTCTTCTTCTTCTTCCTCTTCTCCTTCTTCTTCTTCTTCTTCTTCTTCTTCTTCTTCTCCTTCTTCTTCTTCTTCTTCTTCTTCTTCTCCTTCTTCTTCTTCTTCTTCTTCTTCCTCATCTTCTTCTTTTTTCTTCTACTTCAACTTCTTCATCATCTTCTTCTTTTCTTCTTCTTCTTCTTCTTCTTCTTCTCCTTCTTCTTCTTCTTCTTCTTCTTCCTCATCTTCTTCTTTTTTTCTTCTTCTTCAACTTGTTCATCTTCTTCTTCTTCTTCTTCTTTTGTTTAACTCTTTTTCTTCTTTTTCTTATTAAACTTCGTCTTCATCATCTCTTCTTGTTCTACTTCATATTCTTCTTCTTCTTATTCTTCCTCTTCTGCTTCTTCTTTCTCTTCTTCTTGTTCTTCTTCTTCTTCTTTTCTTCTTCTTCTTTTCCTTCTTCTTCCTCGCCTGTTTCTCCCTCTTATTTCTTTTCTACTTTTTTATCTTTGTCTTCTTCTTCTTGTTCTTCATATACTTCTACTACTACTTTTTCTTCTTCTTCTTCTTCATCTTAATCTTCTTGTTCTTCATCATCATCTTCTTCTTCTTTTTTTCTACTTCTTCATTTTCTTCTTCATCATCTTCTTCTTCATCATCTTCTTCTTCTTCCACTTCATACTCTTCTTTTGTTTCATCTTCCTCTTCTTTTTCTTCTTTTTCTTCTTCTTCTTCTTCTTCTTCTTCTTCTTCTACTATTACTTCTACTTCTTTTTCTTCTTCTTCTTCTTCTTCTTCTTCTACTTCTTTTACTACTACTACTACTAACACTTCTTGTTTTTCTTCTCCTTCTTCTTCTTCCCCATCTTCTTCTACTTCTTAATCTTCTTCTTCTTTCTCTTTGCCTTCTTCTTCGATATCATCATCTTCTTCTTCTTCTTCTTCTTCTTCTTTTTATTCTTATTAATCTTCCTCTTCTTCTTCTTCTCATTCTTCTTCATGTCAATCTTCGTCTTCGTCATTTTCTTCTTCAACTTTCTCTTCTTTTTCTTCAACTTCTTCTTCTTCTTCTTCTTCTTCATCATCTTCTACTTGTTCTTCTTCTTCTTTGTCCTCTTCTTCTTCAATTTCTTCTTTTTCTATTTCTTCTTCTTCTTCTACTTCTTCTTCCTTTACTTCTTATTAATCTTATTTTTCTTCTTCTTCTTTTTTGACTTCTTTTTCTTCTTCTTGTTCTTCTTCTTCTTCTTTTTCGTACTTTTTTTCACCTTTTTCTCATCTTCTTATCTTCTTCTTATTCTTGTTCTTCTTCTTTGTCTTCTTCTTTTTGTTTTTCTTCTTTTTGTTCTTCTTCTTCCTCTTCATCGTCTACTTTTTCTTCCACAACTTCATCATCTTCTTATTCTTTTTCTTCTGCTTCTTCTTGTTCTTCATTTGCTTCTTCTTAATCTTTGTAATCTTCTTCTTCGTCTTCTTCTTCTTCATCTTCTTCTTCTCCTCCTCCTCTTCCTTCTCCTTCTTCTTCATCTTCATCTTCATCAACTTCTTCTTCTTTCTCTTCTAGTTCTTTGTCTTCTTCTTCTTATTCTTCTTCTTCTTCTTTTTCTTCTCATACATCTTCTACTTTTTTGTCTCATTATTCATCTTCTTCTTCTTCTTCTCTTCCTCTTCTTCTTCTTCATCTTCTATCATCTTCTTCTACTTCGAGTCTTTCTCTGCTTCTTTTTCTTCTTCTTCTTCTTCTTCTACCTTTACTTCTTATTATTTGCCTTCTTCTTCTTCTTCTTCTTCTTCTTCTTCTTATCTTCTTCTTCCTCCTCTTTGTCATCTTCATTATTGGCTTCTTCTTGTTCTTCTTCATATTCTTCTTCTACTTCTTCTTCTTCTTATTCTTTCTCTTCTTCTTCTTCTTCTTCTTCTTCCTCTTCTTCTTCATCCTTCTCTTCGACTTCTTCTTTGTCTCTTCTTCGTCTCTTCTTCTTTCTCTTCTTCTTCTTCTTCAACGACTTCTTCTTCTTCCTCTTCTTCATTTTCCTCTTCTTCATATTCTTTTTCTTCTTCTTTGCCTTCTTCTTTTTCTTCTTCTTCATCATCCCGATCATCACCATCTTCTTGTTCTTGCTCTTGTTCTTCTTCTTCTTCTTCGACTTTTTCTTCTTTGTCTCTTCTTCTACTTCTTCTTTTTCTTCTCTCTTCTTCTTCTTCATCCTCTTTTTCTTCTTCTTCTTCCCCTTCTTCATCTTCTCCTTCTTCTTCTTCCTCTTCTACTTCTTCTTCTTCATCTTCTTCTTCTTCTTCTTTTCTTCTTCTTCTTCTTTTTCTTGTTCTTCTCATTCTCCTTCTTCTTCTTCTTCTTTTTCCTCTTCTTCTTCTTCTTCTTCTTCTTCTTCTTCTTCTTCCTCCCCTCCTTCTTTCTCTTCTTTTTCTCCAACTTTTTCTTCGTCGTCGACTTCTTCTTCATATCCTTCTACTTCAACATCATCTTTTTCTTCTTCTTCTTCTTTTTCTTCTACTTCTTCTTCATCTTCTTCTTCGTCCACTTCTTCTTCTTCTTCGTAATCTTCTTCCTCTTCTTCTACTTCTTATTTTTCTTCTTCTGTTTCATCTTCCTCTCCTTTTTCTTCATTTTCTTCTTCTTCTTCTTTTTCTTCTTCTTCTACTTCTACTTCTTTTTCTTCTTCTTCTTCTTCTTCTCCTTCTTCATCTACTTCTTCTTCTTCTTCTTCTTCTCCTTCTTCATCTACTTCTTCTTCTTCTTCTTCTTCTTATTCTTCTGCTTCTTTGTCTTCTTCTTCTTCTTCTTCCACTTCTTCATCTTCTTCTTCTTTCTCTCTACCTTTTCATCATCATCATCATCATCGTCTTCTTCTGCTTTTTCTTCTTCTTTATCTTGTTCTTCTTCTTCTCATTCTTCTTCTTCTTCATCTTTTTCTTCGTCGTTTTTTTCTTCTTCTTTCTCTTCTTCTTCATCTTTTTCATCATCATCTTCTTCTTTTTGTTCTTCTTCTTCTTATATTTCTTCTTGTTCATTTTCTTCTTCTTCTTCATCATCATCCTCTTGTTCTTATTGTTATTCTTATTCTTATTTTTCTTCTTTCTCTTCTTCTTTTTCTTTGTCTTCTTTTTCTTTTACTTCTTCATCTTCTACTTCTTCTTCCTTTACTTCTTCTTCTTCTTCTTCTTCTTTGACTTCTTCTTCTTCTTCTTCTTCTTCCTCTTCTTCCTCTTTTTTGTCCACTTTTTTTCAACTTTTTCTCTTCTTCTTCTTCTTCTTCCTCTTCTTCGTCTTCTTTTTCTTCCTCAACTTCTTCTTCCTCAACTTCTTCTTATTCTTCTTCTTCTTCTTCTTGTTCTTCTTCTTCTACTACTACTACTACTACTTTCTCTTATATTTTGCCTTCTTCTTCTTCTTCTACTACTACTACTACTTCCTCCTATATTTTGCCTTCTTCATCATCATCTTCTTCTTCTTCTTCTTCTTTTTCTTTTTCTACTTCTTTTTCTTCCTCTTCGTCATCTTCATCATCGGCTTCTTCTTCTTCTTCTTCTTCATCTTCTTCTTGTCCTAATTCGTCTTCTTCTTCTTCTTTGTTTTTTATTTCTTCTTCATCTTCTTCTTCTTCATCTTTTTCTTCTCCCATTTTTCTTCTTCTTTTTTTCATCTTTTTCTCTACTTCCTAATCTTCTTCTTGTTGTTCTTCTTCTTCAACTTTTCTTCTTCTTCTTGTTCTTCTTCTTTTCATCGTCTTCTTCTTCTTCGTCTTCTTCTTCTCCTTTTTCTTCTTCTTCTTCCACTTCTTTGTTTTCTTTTTCTTCTTATTGTTCTTCTTGTTCATCTTGTTCTTCATCCTCTTCCTCTTCTTCTTCTTCTTCTTCTTCTTCTTCTTGTTCTGCTTCCTCTTCTTCTTCTTGTTCTTCTTCTTCATGTCTTTCTCTTCTTCTTCATAATCATCTTCTTCTTCTTCTAAAACTTCTTCTTCTTCTTCCACTTCTTCTCCTTTTGGTTCTTCGTCCTCTTCTTCTTCGTATTCTTCTTCTTCATTTTCTTCTTAATCATCTTCTTTGTCTTCCTCTTCTTTGACTTCATCTTCTTCTCCTTCTTAAACTTTTTCTTCCTCTTCTTCTTCTTCTTCTTCTTCTTCTCTTCTACTTCTTTTGCTTCTACTTCTTTTACTTCTTCTTCTTCTTATTCCTCTTTAACTACTTTGTTTATCTTCATCTTCTTCTCTTCTTCTTATTCTTCTTCTACTTCTTCTAATTGTTTGTCATCTTCTTATTCTTCTTCTTCTTCCTCTTCTTTGTCTTCTTCTTCCTCTTCTTTGTCCTCTTCATCTTTTTCTTCTTCTTTTTCATCTTCTTTTTTACTTCTTCTTCTTCCTCTTTTACTTCTTCTTCTTCTTCTTCTTCTTCTACGCCTTCGTCTTCTTTTACTTCTTCTTCTTCTTCATCCTAATTTTCTTGTTCTTCAACATCATCTTTTTCTTCTTCTTCTTCTTTTTCTTCTACTTCTTCATCTTTTTCTTCGTCCACTTCTTCTTCTTCTGCATAATCTTCTTCCTCTTCTTCTACTTCTTATTTTTCTTCTTCTGTTTCATCTTCCTCTTCTTTTTCTTCATTTTCTTCTTCTTCTTATTCTTCTTCTACTTCTACTTCTTTTTCTTCTTCTTCTTCTTCTTCTTCTTCTTCATCTACTTCTTCTTCTTCTTCTTCTTCTTCTTCTTCTTCTGCTTCTTTGTCTTCTTCTTCTTCTTCTTCCACTTCTTCATCTTCTTCTTCTTCTTCCACTTCTTCATCTTCTTCTTCTTTCTCTCTGTCTTCTTCTTCATCATCATCATCAACTTCTTCTTCTTCTTTTTCTTCTTCTTTATCTTGTTCTTCTTCTTCTCATTCTTCTTCTTCTTCATCTTTTTCTTCGTTGTTTTTTCTTCTTCTTTCTCTTCTTCGTCTTCTTCTTCATCATCTTCTTCTTTTTGTTCTTCTTCTTCTTATATTTCTTCTTATTCTTTTTCTTCTTCTTCTTCTTCATCAACCTCTTGTTCTTATTGTTATTCTTATTCTTATTTTTCTTCTTTCTCTTCTTCTTTTTCTTTGTCTTCTTCTTCTTCTTCTACTTCTTCCTTTACTTCTTCTTCTTCTTCTTCTTCTTCTTTGACTTCTTCTTCTTCTTCTTCTTCCTCTTCTTCCTCTTTTTTGTCCACTTTTTTTCAACTTTTTCTCTTCTTCTTCTTCTTGTTCTTCTTTCTTCATCATCATCATCATCTTCTTCTTCTTCTTCTTCCTCTTCTTCTTCTTCTTCCTCTACTTCATCTTCTTTTTCTTCCTCAACTTCTTCTTCCTCAACTTCTTATTCTTCTTGTTCTTCTTCTTCTTCTTCTTCTTCTACTACTACTACTACTACTACTTCCTCTTATATTTTGCCTTCTTCTTCTTCTTCTTCTTCTTCTTCTTCTTCTTCTTTTTCTTCTGCTTTTTCTTCCTCTTCGTCATCTTCATCATCGGCTTCTTCTTCTTCTTCTTCTTCTTCTTCTTGTCCTAATTCGTCTTCTTCTTCTCCTTTGTTTTCTTTTTCTTCTTCATCTTGTTCTTCTTCTTCTTCTTTTTCTTCTCCCATTTTTTGTCTTCTTTTTTTCATCTTTTTCTCTATTTCCTAATCTTCTTCTTGTTGATCTTCTTCTTCATCTTTTCTTCTTCCTCTATTCTTCTTCTTTTCATCGTCTTCTTCTTCTTCTTCTTCTTCTTCTCCTCCTTTTTCTTCTTCTTCTTCCACTTGTTTGTCTTGTTTTTCTTCTTAATGTTCTTCTTGTTCATCTTGTCCTTCATCCTCTTCCTGTTCTTCTTCTTCTTCTTCTTCTTCTTCTTCTTCTGCTTCCTCTTCTTCTTCTTGTTCTTCTTCTTCGTCTTCTTCTTCTTCGTGTCTTTCTCTTCTTCTTCAACATCTTCTTCTTCTTCTTCTAAAACTTCTTCTTCTTCTTCCACTTCTTCTCCTTTTGGTTCTTCGTCCTCTTCTTCTTCGTATTCTTCTTCTTCATTTTCTTCTTAATCATCTTCTTTGTCTTCCTCTTCTTTGACTTCATCTTCTTCTCCTTCTTAAACTTTTTCTTCCTCTTCTTCTTCTTCTTCTTCTTCTTCTTCTCTTCTGCTTCTTTTGCTTCTACTTCTTTTACTTATTCTCCTTTTTATTCCTCTTTAACTACTTGTTCTTTTTTATCTTCATCTTCTTCTCTTCTTCTTCTTCTTCTTCTACTTCTAATTGTTTGTCATCTTCTTCTTCTTCTTCTTCCTCTTCTTTGTCTTCTTCTTCCTCTTCTTTGTCCTCTTCATCTTTTTCTTCTTTTTCATCTTCCTTTTGACTTCTTCTTCTTCTTCTTCTTCTTCTTCTTCTTCTTTTACTTCTTCTTCTTCTTCTTCTTCTTCTACACCTTCTTCTTCTTTTACTTCTTCTTCTTCGCCTTCGTCGTCTTCTTCTTTTTCTTAATTTTGTTCTTCTTCTTCTCCTCGTCCTCCTCCTCCATCATATTCTTCTGCTTCTTCTTCTTCTTCTTCTCCATCTTTACTTTCTTCTACTCCTCCTTCTTCTTCTTCTTCTTCTTCTTCTTCCTCCTGTTCTTCTTCCTCGACTTCCTCTACTTCTTCTTCTTCATCATCATCTTTTGAATCTACTTCCTCTTCTTCTCTTCATTTTCTTCTTCTTCTTCTTCTTCTTCTTCTTCTTCTTCTACTATTACTACAACTTCTTCCTCTTCTTCTTCTTTTTCTACTACTACTACTTCTTCTCCTTCTTCTTCTTCTTCTTCTTCTTTCTCTTCTTCTTCCTCCTCTTCTTCAAATTCTCTTTACCATCATAATCGTCATCATCATCATCTTCTTCTCATTTTTATTATTCTTCTTCTTTATCTTCTTGTTCTTCTTCTTCTTCTTCTTAATTTTCTTCTTCTACTTAAGCTTCTTCATCATCATCATCTTCTTCTTCTTCTTCTTCTTCTTCTTCTTCTTCTCCTCCTCTTCTTCTTCTTCTTCCTCTTCGTCTTTTTCTTGTTTTTCTTTTGTTGTTGTTCTTCTTCTTCGTCTAGTTCTTCTTCTTCTAGTTCTTTTTTGTTCTTCTTCTTCTTCTTCTTTCTCTTTTTCTTTTTCTTTTTCTTCTTTTCTTTTACTTCTTCTTTTGTTGCTTCTCCTACTTCATCTTCTTCTTATTCTTCTTTTTCTTCTTCTTCTTCTTCTTTTTCGATTTCTTTTTCTTCTTCCTCATCTTCTTCTTCTTATTCTTTTTATTGTCCCTCCTATTCTTCTTCTTACTTTTTGTCTTCATGTTTTTCATCTTTTTCTCTTCTTTTAATCTTCTTTTTCTTACTGTTCTTGTTCTTCCTCTTCTTCCTCTTCCTCTTCTTCTTCTTTTTCTTCTTCTTCTTCTTCCTCTTCTTTATCTTCTTTTTCTTCTTCTTCTTCTTCTTCATACCCTTT
>JAIUJO010001774.1:222500-230000 GCA_023846275.1 Vanilla planifolia
TTTTCTTGTTCTTCTTCTTCTTATTCTTCTCTTTCTTCTTCCCATCCTTCTGCTTCACCTTCTCCTTCTCCTTCTTCTTCTACTTCCTCTTTTTTTTCTTCTTCTTCTCCCTCTTTTTCTTATACTTTGTCTTCTACTTCTCCTTCTTCTTCTTCTTCTTCTTATCCTTCTTCTCCTTCTTCATCTACTCTATCTTCTTCAACCTCTTCTTCTTCTTCTTTTTCTTCTTCTTCGTCTTCTTCTTCTTCTCCTTCTACTTCTTCTTCTACTCGTTTTTCTTCACGATCTTCTTCTTCTTCTTCTTCTTTTAATTCTTCTATGATTTTCTTCTTTTCTTCTTCTTCTTCTTCTTCGTCTTCTCCATCTTCTTCTTCACCTTCTTCTTCTTCTTCTTCATCTTTTTGTTCTTCTCCTTCTACTTCTTGTTCTTCTTCTCCACTCTCTTCTTCTACTAATTCTTCTTCTTCTTCTTCTTCTTCATCTTCTTCTTCTTCTTCATCTTCTTCTTCTTCTTCTTCGTTAACGTCTTGATCTTCTTCTAATTCTCCTTCTTATTCTTCTTCTTCTTCTGCTTCTTCTTTGTTCTTCTTCTTCATCTTCTTCATCTTCATCTTCAGCTTCATCTTCTTCTTCTTCTTCTTCTTCTTCTTATGCTTCTTCCTCTTCTTCTTCCTTTTCTTCTTCTTCTTCTTCTTCTTCTTCTTCTCCTTCTTCTTCCTCTTCTTCTTGTACTTCTTCTTCTTCTACTTCTTCTTTTTCCTCTTCTTCTTCTACTTCTTCTTCAGCTTCTTCTTCTTATTTTTCTTCGTCATTATTCCTCAGTTTTTTCTTCACCTTGTTCTTCTTCTTGTTGTACTTCTTCCCCTTTTTCTTATTCTTCTTCTTCATCTTCTTTGTCTTCCACCTCTGCTACTTCTTTTTATTCTTCTTCTACTTCTTCTTCTTCTTCTTTTTCATCTTCTTGTTCTACGTCATCATCTTCTTCTTCTTCTTCCTGTTCTTTTTCCTCTTCTTCGTCTTCTTCCTTTTTTCTTTCTCTATTTCTTCTTCTTCTTCTTCTTCTTCTTCTTATCCTTCTTCTACTACTTAATCTTCTTTCTTTACTTCTTCTTTTTCTTTTTATTCTTCCCTGTTTTCCTTTTCTTCTTCTTCTTCTTCTTCTTTTCCTTTTTCCTCTTCCTCTTCTTCTTCTTCTTCTTCTTCCTCTTCCTCTTCTTCTTCTTTTGCTACTTTTCTTCTACTTCTTTTTTTTTTCGTCTACTTCTTCTTTTTGTTCTTCGTCTTCATCTTCTTCTTCTTCATCAACATCATCTTCTTATTCTTCTTTTTCTTCTTCTTCTCCTTCTTTTTCTTCTTCCCCTTCTTCATCATCTTCTTCTTTTTCTTTATCTTCTTCTTCCTCCACCACTTCTTATTCTTTTTCTTTTACTTCTTCTTCTTCTCCTTCTTCTTCTCCTTCAATTACTACTACTCCTTCTTCTTCTACTACTTTTACTTCTTCCTCCTCTTCTTCTTCTTCTACTTCTTCTTCTTCTTCTTCTTCTCCTCTACCTCCCTCTTCACCTTCTCCTTCTTCTTCTTCTTCTTCTTCTTCCTCTTCTTCTTCTTCTTCATCTTCTTCTCGTTCTTCATCTTCGTCTTCTTCTGCTTCTTCTTCCTCTTTTAGTTATCCTTCTTCTTCTCCTTCTTCATTATCGTTTTCTACTTCATTTTTTTCTTCTAATACTTTTTCTTTTTCTCCATCTTCTTCATCACTTTCTTCTTTGCCTTCTTCTTTTTCTTCTTATTAATCATCCCGAGCGTCAACATCTTCTTCTTCTTCTTCTTCTTCTTCGACTTTTTCTTCTTTGTCTCTTCTTCTACTTCTTTTTCTTCTTTCTCTTCTTCTTCTTCTTCCTCTTCTTCTTCTTCTTCTTCCCTATCTTCATCTTCTCCTTCTTCTTCTTCCTCTTCTACTTCTTCTTCTTCTTCATCTTCTTCTTCTTCTACTTTTCTTCTTCTTCTTCTTCTTCTTCTTTTTCTTGTTCTTCTCATTCTCCTTCTTCTCCTTGTTTCTCCTCTTCTTCTTCTTCTTCTTCTTCCTCTCCTCCTTCTTTCTCTTCTTTTTCTCCTACTTTTTCTTCGTTGTCGTCTTCTTCTTCATCTTCATATTCTTCTACTTCTTCTTCTTCTTCTTCTTCTTCTTCTTCATCCTAATCTTCTTGTTCTTCAACATCATCTTTTTCTTCTTCTTCTTCTTTTTCTTCTACTTCTTCTTCAACCTCTTCTTCGTCCACTTCTTCTTCTTCTTCATAATCTTCTTCCTCTTCTTCTACTTCTTATTTTTCTTCTTCAGTTTCATCTTCCTCTTCTTTTTCTTCATTTTCTTCTTCTTCTTCTTTTTCTTCTTCTTCTACTTCTACTTCTTTTTCTTCTTCTTCTTCTTCTTCATCTACTTCTTCTTCTTCTTCTTCTTTTTCTTCTGCTTCTTTGTCTTATTTTTCTACTTCTTCCACTTCTTCATCTTCTTCTTCTTTCTCTCTGCCTTCTTCTTCATCATCTTGTTCTTCTTCTTCTTCTTTATCTTGTTCTTCTTCTTCTCATTCTTCTTCTTCTTCATCTTTTTCTTAGTCGTTTTTTTCTTCTTCTTTCTCTTCTTCTTCGTCTTCTTCTTCATCATCTTCTTCTTCTTGTTCTTTTTCTTCTTCTTCTTCTTCATCATCCTCTAGTTCTTATTGTTATTCTTATTCTTATTTTTCTTCTTTCTCTTCTTCTTTTTCTTTGTCTTCTTCTTCTTATACTTCTTCTTCCTTTACTTCTTCTTCTTCTTCTTCTTCTTCTTCTTCTTCTTCCTCTTCTTCCTCTTTTTTGTCCACTTTTTTTCAACTTTTTCTTTTCTTCTTCTTGTTCTTCTTTCTTCATTATCATCATCATCTTCTTCTTCTTCTTCTTCTTCTTCTTCCTCTTCTTCGTCTTCTTTTTCTTCCTCAACTTCTTCTTCGTCTCCTTCTTCTTCTTATTCTTCTTCTTCTTCTTCTTCTTCTATACTACTAGTACAACTACTACTTCCTCTTATATTTTGCCTTCTTCTTCATTTGCTTCTTCTTCTTCCTCTTTTTCTTCTTCTTTTTCTTCCTCTTCGTCATCTTCATCATCATCTTCTTCTTCTTCTTCTTCTTCTTCATCTTCTTCTTGTCCTAATTCGTCTTCTTCTTCTTCTTTGTTTTCTTTTTCTTCTTCATCTTGTTCTTCTTCTTCTTCTTTTTCTTCTCCCATTTTTCGTCTTCTTTTTTTCATCTTTTTCTCTACTTCCTAATCTTCTTCTTGTTGTTCTTCTTCTTCATCTTTTCTTCTTCTTATTCTTCTTCTTTTCATCGTCTTCTTCTTCTTCTTCTTCTTCTCCTTTTTCTTCTTCTTCTTCCACTTCTTTGTCTTCTTTTTCTTCTTATTGTTCTTCTTGTTCATCTTATTCTTGATCCTCTTCCTCTTCTTCTTCTTCTTCTTCTTCTTCTTCTTCTTCTGCTTCCTCTTCTTCTTCTTGTTCTTCTTCTTCGTCTTCTTCTTCTTCGTGTCTTTCTCTTCTTCTTCATCATCTTCTTCTTCTAAAAATTCTTCTTCTTCCACTTCTTCTCCTTTTGGTTCTTTGTCCTCTTCTTCGTATTCTTCTTCTTCATTTTCTTCTTAATCATCTTCTTTGTCTTCCTCTTCTTTGCCTTCATCTTCTTCTCCTTCTTAAACTTTTTATTCCTCTTCTTCTTCTTCTCTTCTACTTCTTTTGCTTCTACTTCTTCTTATTCCTCTTTAACTGCTTTTTTATCTTCATCTTCTTCTCTTCTTCTTATTCTTCTTCTACTTCTTCTAATTGTCTGTCATCTTCTTCCTCTTCTTCTTCTTCCTCTTCTTTGTCTTCTTCTTCCTCTTCTTTGTCCTCTTCATCTTTTTCTTCTTCTTTTTCATCTTCTTTTTGACTTCTTCTTCTTCTACGCCTTCTTCTTCTTTTACTTCTTCTTCTTCTTCTTCTTCTTCTTCTTCGCCTTCATCGTCTTCTCCTTTTTCTTAATTTTGTTCTTCTTCTTCTACTCGTCCTCCTCCTCCTTCATCATATTCTTCTTCTTCTTCTTCTTCTTCTTCTCCATCTTTACTTTCTTCTACTCCTCCTCCTTCTTCTTCTTCTTCTTCCTCCTCCTCTTCTTCTTCCTCGTCTTCCTCTACTTCTTCTTCTTCTTCATCATCTTTTGATTCTACTTCTTCTTCTCTTCATTTTCTTCTTCTTCTTCTTCTCTTCTTCTTCTTCTTCTTTTTCTTCTTCTTCTTCTACCACTACAACTTCTTCCTCTTCTTCTTCTTCTTCTTCTTCTAATACTACTACTTCTTCGCCTTCTTCTTCTTCTTCTTCTTCTTTCCCTTCTTCTTCCTCCACTTCTTCAAATCTCTCTTTGCCATCGTAATCGTCATCGTCATCATCTTATTATTATTATTATTATTATTATTCTTCTTTATCTTCTTGTTCTTCATCTTCTTTTTAATTTTCTTCTTCTACTTATGCTTCTTCATCATCATCATCTTCTTCTTCTTCTCCTTCTTCTTCTTCTCTTCTTCTTCTTGTTCTTCTTCCTCTTCGTCTTCGTCTTTTTCTTCTTCTTCTTGTTGTTGTTCTTCTTTGTCCAGTTCTGCTTCTTCTAGTTCTTTTTTGTTCTTCTTCTTCTTCTTTCTCTTTTTCTTTTTCTTTGTCTTCTTTTCTTTTACTTCTTCTTCTGTTGCTTCTCCTACTTCATCATCTTCTTCTTCTTCTTCTTTTTCTTCTTCTTCTTCTTCTTTTTCGATTTCTTTTTCTTCTTCCTCATCTTCTTCTTATTCTTTTTATTATCCCTCCTATTCTTCTTCTTCCAATTTTTTGTCTTCATTTTTTTCTCTTCTTTTAATCTTATTTTTCTTGTTGTTCTTGTTCTTTCTTCCTCTTCCTCTTCTGCTTCTTTTTCTTCTTCTTCTTTTCTTCTTCTTCTTCCTCTTTTTTATCTTCTTTTTCTTCTTCTTCTTCTTCTTCATACCCTTTATTTACTTTTTCTTCTTCCTCTTCTTCATCTACTAGCTCTTCTTCGTCTTCTTCTTCGTCTTCGACTTCTTTACCTTCTCCTTCTTCTTCTTCTTATTATTCTTCTTCTTCTTCTCTTCTTCTTCTTCTTATTCTTCTTCCTCTTCTTCATCTTCTTCTACTTCATGTACTTTTTCATCTACTTCTACTTCTTTATCTTCTTCTTCTTCTTCTTCTTCTTTGACTACTTCTTTTTGTTGGCCTTCTTCATCTTCTTCATCTTCTTTCTATTGCTCGTTTTCTTCTTCTTCTTCTTTCTCCTCTTCATCTTCGCCTTCTTCTTCTTTTTCTTCTTCTTCCTCTTCTTCTTCTTCTTCTTCTTCCTCTTTTGCTTCTTCTAATTCTTCTTCTTCATCTTCTTCATCTTTTCCATTTTCATCTTCTTCGTCGTCTTCATCCTCTTCTTCTACTTCTTCTTCTACTTCCCCTCTTTTTCGTCTTCTTTTTTCATCGTTTTCTCTTCTTAATTTTCTTCTTTTACTTGTTCTTCTTTTTGCTCTTCTTCTTCTTCTTTCTCTTCTTCTTCTTTTGGTTCTTCCTCTTCCTTTTCTTTTTCTTCTTTTTCTTCTTTTTCTTCTTCATCTTATTCTTCTTCATCTTCTACTTCTTCTTCTTCTTCTTCTTCTTCTTCTTCGTTTTCTTAGTCTTTGTCTTCTTCTTCCTTGTCTTCTTCTTCTGCTCCTCCTCCTTGTCCTTCTACTTCTCTTTTTCCATCTTTCTCTTCTTCTTATTTTTTGTCTTCTTCTTCTTCTTTTTGTTCTTCTACTTCCTCTCCTATTTTTTCTTCTTCTTCTTCTTCTTTTTCTTCTCTTACGTCTTCTGCTTCTTTTTTGTCATCTTCTTCTTCTTCTCCTATTTCTTCTACCTCTTCCTCTTCTTCTACTTCCTTTTCTTCATCTTCTTCTATTTCGAGTCTTTCTTTTCTTTTTCATTATCTTCTTCTTCTTCATCAACTATTACTATTACTTCTTCTTCTTCTTACTCTTCCCTTTCTTCTTCTTCCAATTCTTCATCTTCTTCCTCTTCTTCTTCTTTTTCTTCTTCTGCTTCTTCTTCCTTTTCTTCTTCTTGTTCTTCTCTATCTTCTTCTTCTTCATGTTCTCTTCTTTTTCTTCTTCTTCCACCTCTTCTTCTTCTATTTCTTCTTAATCTTCTTCATCTACCTCTTCTTTTTCTTCTTCTTCTTTTTGTTCTTCTTCTTCTTCTTCTTTCCCTTCCTCTTCTTGTTCTACTTCTTTTTATTTGCCCTCTTCTTCTTCTACTTCTTACTCTTCTTTGTCTTCATCTTCTTCTTCATCGTTGTCCTCTTCATCTTCTTCTTCTTCTTCTTCTTCTTCTTAGTCTTCTTCTTCTTCACCATCTTGGTCTTCTATTTTTCTTCTTCTATTGCTCCTCCTACTCCTCTTTTATCTTCTTCTTCATATTCTTCTTCTACTTCTTCCTCTTCTTCCTCGTCTTCGTCTTCGTCTTCTCCATCTTTAACTTCTTCTAGCACTTCTTCCTCTTATTCTTCTTCTTCTACTTCACCTTCATCGTCTTTCTTTTCTTTGTCTTGTTCATTGTTTGCTTCTTCTTGTTCTTCATCCTCTTCTTCTTCATATTGTTCATCTTCTTCGTCTTGTTGTTGTCCTTGTTGTTGTTGTTCTTCTTCTTCCTCTTCTTCTTCTTCTTCCACTTCTTCGTCTTCTTCTTCCTCTTCTTCTCCTTTTTCTTCTTCTTCTACTTCTATATCTACTTTTTCTTCTTTTTCCTCTTCTTCCTCTTCTTCTTCTTCCTCTTCTTCATCTTCTTCTTCTTCCTCTTCTTCTTTGTCTTCTTCTTCTTCTTCTTCTTCTTCGTCTTCTTCTTCTTATATCCTTCATCATCTTCTTCTCCCTCTTCTTCTTCTTCTACAACTTCTTCTTCTTCATTTGCTTTTTCTTCTTCTTCTCCTTCTTCTTCTTCTTCTTCTCCTTCTTCTTCTTCTTCCTCCTCCTCATCTTCTTCTTCCTCTTCTTCTTCTCCCTCTTCTTCGTCTAGATCTTCTTGCAACATTGTCTTCTTTTTCTTTGCCTTCATCTTCTACTTCTTCTTCTTCTTCTTCCACTTCTTCTTTTTTTTATCATTCTTCTTCTCTTTCTTCTTCTTCTTATTCTTCATGTTGTTCTTCTTTCTATTTTTCAACTTCTTCAACTTCTTTATTTTCTTCTTTTTCTTCTTCGTCTTCTTCTTCTTCTTCTTCTTCCTCATCTACTTCTTCTTCTTCGGCTTGTTCTCCTTCTTTTTCTTATTCTTCTTCTTCTTCTTCTTTATCTTCTTCTTCTTCTTCTTCTTCTTCTTTTTATTCTTCCCCTTCTCCTTTTTTTCCTCCTTTTTCTTTTTTTTCTTCTTCGTCTTCTACTTCTTCTTCTTCTTCTTCTTCTTTGTATTCCTCTTCTTCTTCTTCTACT
>JAIUJO010001774.1:232500-235000 GCA_023846275.1 Vanilla planifolia
TCTCCTTCTTCTTCTACTTCCTCTTTTTTTTTCTTCTTCTTCTCCCTCTTTTTCTTATACTTTGTCTTCTACTTCTCCTTCTTCTTCTTCTTCTTCTTATCCTTCTTCTCCTTCTTCATCTACTCTTTCTTCTTCAACTTCTTCTTCTTCTTATTTTTCTTCTTCTTCGTCTTCTTCTTCTCCTCCTTTTACTTCTTCTTCTACTTGTTTTTCTTCACGATCTTCTTATTCTTCTTCTTCTTCTTCTTTTAATTCTTCTAGGATTTTCTTCTTTTTCTTCTTCTTCTTCTTCTTCTTCTTCTCCTTCTTTTTCTTCATCTTCTTCTTCTTCTTCTTCATCTTTTTGTTCTTCTCATTCTACTTCTTGTTCTTCTTCTCCACTTTCTTCTTCTACTAATTCTTCTTCTTCTTCTTCTTCATCTTCTTCTTCTTCTTCTTTAACGTCTTGATCTTCTTCTAATTCTCCTTCTTCTTCTTCTTCTTCTTCTTCATCTTTTGCTTCTTCTTTGTTCTTCTTCTTCATCTTCTTCATCTTCATCTTCAGCTTCATCTTCTTCTTCTTCTTCTTTTTCTTCTTATGCTTCTTCTTCTTCTTCTTCTTCTTCTTCTTCTTCTTCTTCTTCTCCTTCTTCCACTTCTTCTTCTACTTCTTCTTCTTCTTCTTCTTCTTCTTATTTTTCTTCGTCATTGTTCCCCTGTTTTTTCTTCATCTTGTTCTTCTTCCCCTTTTTCTTCTTCTTCTTCTTCTTTGCCTTCCACTTCTACTACTTATTTTTATTCTACTTCTTCTTCTTCTTCTTCTTCTTTTTCATCTTCTTGTTCTACGTCATCATCTTCTTCTTCTTCTTCCTGTTCTTTTTCCTCTTCTTCGTCTTCTTCCTTTTTTGTTTCTCTACTTCTTCTTCTTCTTCTTCTCCTTCTTTTACTACTTAATCTTCTTTCTTTACATCTTCTTTTTCATTTTATTCTTCCCCATTTTCCTCTTCTTCTTCTTCTTCTTCTTCTTTTCCTTTTTCCTCTTCCTCTTCTTCTTCTTCTTCTTCTTCTTCCTCTTCCTCTTCTTCTTCTTTTGCTACTTTTCTTCTACTTCTTTTTCTTTTTCTTCGTCTACTTCTTCTTTTTGTTCTTCGTCTTCAACTTCTTCTTCTTCATCAACATCATCTTCTTATTCTTCTTTTTCTTCTTCTTCTCGTTCTTCTTCTTCTTCCCCTTCTTCATTATCTTCTTCTTTTTCTTCATCTTCTTCTTCTTCTTCCTCCACCACTTCTTATTCTTTTTCTTTTACTTCTTCTTCTCCTTCTTCTTCTCCTTCCATTACTACTACTCCTTCTTCTTCTTCTGCTACTACTTCTACTTCTTCTTCCTCCTCTTTTTCTTCTTCTAGTTCTTCTTCTTCTTCTCCTCCACCTCCATCTTCACCTTCTCCTTCTTCTTCTTCTTCATCTTCTTCTTCTTCTTCAACTTCTTCTCGTTCTTCATCTTCTTCTTCTTCTGCTTCTTCTTCCTCTTCTAGTTATCCTTCTTCTTCTACTTCTTCCTTATCATTTTCTACTTCATTTTTTTCGTCTAATACTTTTTCTTCTTCTCTATCTTCTTCTTTTCCTTTTAGCCTTCTTCATCATTTTGTTCTTTGCCTTCTTCTTTTTCTTCTTCTTCATCATCCCGATCGCCACCATCTTCTTCTTTTTCTTCTTCGACTTTTTCTTCTTTCTCTCTTCTTCTACTTCTTCTTTTTCTTCTTTCTCTTCTTCTTCTTCATCTTCTCCTTCTTCTTCTTCCTCTTCTACTTCTTTTTCTTCATCTTCTTCTTCTTCTTGTTTTTCCTCGTCTTCTTCTTCTTCTTCTTCTGTTTTCTTCTTCTTCTTCTTCATCCCCTCCTTCTTACTCTTCTTTTTCTCCTACTTTTTCTTCGTCGTCGTCTTCTTCTTCATCATCATATTCTTCTACTTCTTCTTCTTCTTCTTCTTCTTCATCTTAATCTTCTAGTTCTTCAACATCATCTTTTTCTTCTTCTTCTTCTTTTTCTTCTACTTCTTCTTCCTCTTCTTCTTCGTCCACTTCTTGTTTTTCATAATCTTCTTCCTCTTCTTCTACTTATTTTTCTTCTTCTGTTTCATCTTCCTTTTCTTTTTCTTCCTTTTCTTCTTCTTCTTCTTTTTCTTCTTCTTCTACTTTTGCTTCTTTTTTTTCTTCTTCTTCTTCTTCTTCTTCTTCTTCTTCTTTTTCTTCTTCTTCTTCTTCTTCCACTTCTTCATCTTCTACTTTCTCTCTGCCTTCTTCTTCATCATCATCATCTTCTTCTTCTTCTTCTTTCTCTTCTTCTTTATCTAGTTCTTCTTCTTCTCATTCTTCTTCTTCATCATCTTTTTCGTCGTCGTTTTTTCCTCTTCTTTCTCTTCTTCTTCGTCTTCTTCTTCATTATCTTCTTCTTCTTGTTCTTCTTCTTCTTATATTTCTTCTTATTCCATTTCTTCTTCTTCTTCTTCATCATCCTCTAGTT
>JAIUJO010001774.1:237500-242500 GCA_023846275.1 Vanilla planifolia
TCTGCTTCTCCTCTTGTTCTTCTTCTTATTCTTCTTCCTCTTCTTCATCTTCTTCTACTTCTTGTACTTTTTCATCTACTTCTACTTCTTTATCTTCTTCTTCTTCTTCTTCTTCTTCTTCTTCTACTACTTCTTATTGTTGGCCTACTTCTTCTTCTTCTTCATCTTCTTTCTATAGCTCGTTTTCTTCTTCTTCTTTCTCCTCTTCATCTTCGCCTTCTTCTTCTTCTTTTTCTTCTTCTTCCTCTTCTTCTTCTTCTTCTTCTTCTTCTTCTTCCTCTTTTGCTTCTTCTAATTCTTCTTCTTCATCTTCTTCATCTTTTCCATTTTCTTCTTCTTCGTCGTCTTCATCCTCTTCTTCTTCTTCTTCTTCCCCACTTTTTCATCTTCTTTTTTCAACTTTTTCTCTTCTTAATTTTCTTCTCTTACTTGTTCTTCTTTTTGCTCTTCTTCTTCTTCTTCTTTTGGTTCTTCCTCTTCCTTTTCTTTTTCTTCTTTTTCTTCTTTTTCTTCTTCATCTTGTTCTTCTTCATCTTCTACTTCTTCTTCTTCTTCTTCTTCTTCGTTTTCTTAGTCTTTGTCTTCTTCTTCTGCTCCTCCTTTTCCTTTTACTTCTCTTTTTTCATCTTTCTCTTCTTCTTATTTTTTTCTTCTTCTTCTTCTTCTTCTTTTTCTACTTCCTCTCTTATTTTTTCTTCTTCTTCTTCTTCTTTTTCTTCTCTTACGTCTTCTGCTTCTTTTTTGTCATCTTCTCTTCTTCTTCTCCTTCTTCTTCTTCTTCTATTTCTTCTACCTCTTCCTCTTCTTCTACTTCCTTTTCTTCACCTTCTTCTTTTTCGAGTCTTTCTTTTCTTCTTCATTATCTTCTTCTTCTTCATCAACTATTACTATTACTTCTTCTTCTTCTTACTCTTCCCTTTCTTCTTCTTCCTATTCTTCATCTTCTTCCTCTTCTTCTTCTTTTTCTTCTTCTATTTCTTCTTCCTTTTCTTCTTCTAGTTCTTCTCTATCTTCTTCTTCTTCATGTTCTCTTCTTTTTCTTCTTCTTTCGCTTCTTCTTCTTCTATTTCTTCTTAATCTTCTTCATCTACCTCTTCTTTATCTTCTTCTTTTTGTTGTTGTTGTTCTTCTTCTTTCTCTTCCTCTTCTTGTTCTACTTCTTTTTATTCGCCCTCTTCTTCTTCTACTTCTTACTCTTCTTTGTCTTCATCTTCTTCTTCCTCGTTATCCTCTTCATCTTCTTCTTCGTCTTATTCTTCTTCTTCTTCTTAGTCTTCTTCTTCTTCACCATCTTGTTCTTCCATTTTTCTTCTTCTATTGCCCCTCCTCCTCCTCTTTTATCTTCTTCTTCGTATTCTTCTTCAACTTCTTCCTCTTCTTCCTCATCGTCGTCGTCGTCTTCGTCTTCTCCATCTTCAACTTCTTCTAGCACTTCTTCCTCTTCTTATTCTTCTACTACTTCACCTTCATCGTCCTGCTCTTCTTTGTCTTGTTCATTGTTTGCTTCTTTTTGTTCTTCATCCCATTCTTCTTCATATTGTTCATCTTCTTCTTCTTGTTGTTGTTCTTGTTCTTCTTTTTCTTCTTCTTCCTCTTCTTCTTCTTCTTCCACTTCTTCGTCTTCTTCTTCTGTTTCTTTGTCTTCTTCTTCTTCCTCTCCTTTTTCTTCTTCTTCTACTTCTACATCTTCTTTTTCTTCTTTTTCCTCTTCTTCCTCTTCTTCTTCTTCCTCTTCTTCATCTTCTTCTTCTACCTCTTCTTCTTTGTCTTCTTCTTCTTCTTCTTCTTCTTCTTCGTCTTCTTCTACTTATATCCTTCATCTTCTTCTTCTCCCTCTTCTTCTTCTTCTTCTACAACTTCTTCTTCTTCTTCTTCTTTCTCTTATTCTTCATCATCTTCTACTTCTTCTTCTTCTCCTTCTTCTTCTTCCTCTTCTTCTTCTTCTTCTTCCTCCTCCTCCTCCTCATCTTCTTCTTCCTCTTCTTCGTGTAGATCTTTTTGCAACATTGTCTTCTTTTTCTTTGCCTTCACCTTCTTCTTCTTCTTCTTCTTCTTCCACTTCTTCTTTTTGTTATCATTCTTCTTCTCTTTCTTCTTCTTCTTATTCTTCTTGTTGTTCTTCTTTCTATTTTTCAACTTCTTCAACTTCTTTATTTTCTTCTTCGCCTTCTTCTTCTTCTTCTTCTTCCTCTTCTACTTCTTCTTCTTTGGCTTGTTCTCCTTTTTCTTATTCTTCTTGTTCTTCTTCTTTATCTTCTTCTTCTTCTTCTTCTTCTTCTTCTTCTTTTTATTCTTCCCCTTCTCCTTTTTTCCCTCCTTTTTCTTTTCTTCTTCTTCTTCTTCTTCTTCGTATTCCTCTTCTTCTTCTTCTTCTTCTACTTCTTCTTCTTCTTGTTCTCCTTTTCCTTCTTCTTTGTCTCCTTCTTCTTCATCTTCTTCTTCCTCTTCTTCTTCTTTGTCTTCTTCTTCTACTTCTTCTTCTTTTTCTTCTTCCTCTTCTTCTTCTTCTTCTTCTTCTTCCTCTTCTACTTCATGTTCTTCTCCTTTGTCTTCTTTTTTTCCCTTCTTCTTCTTCTTCTTCTTCTACAATACTTCAACTTTTTCTTCTCCCTCTTCTTCTTCTTCTTCTTCTTCTTCCTCCTACTCCTCCTCTTCATCATCTTCTTCCTCTTCTTCTTATTCCTTTTCTTTGTCTTAATCTTCTTACAATTTTGTCCTCTTTTTCTTTGCCTTATTTTTCTTCTTCTTCTTCTTCTTCTTCTTCTTCTTCTTCTTCTACTACTTCTTCATCTTCTTCTTCATCTTCTTCTTCTTTTTCTTCTTCTTCTTCTTCTTCTTTTTCTTCATCTTCTTCTTCATCATCTTCTTCTTCTTCTTCTTCATCATCATCATCATCTTCTTCTCTTTTTTTTCCTTCTTCTTCTACAACTTCTACTTCTTCGTCTTCTTCTTCGTATTCTATTTCTTCATCTTCTTCTTCTTCTTTGTCTTCTTCTTCTTCTCCTTCTTCTTCTTCGTCTTCTTATTCCTATTCTTTGTCTCCTTCGTCTTCTTCCACTTCTTGTTCTTCTTCGTCTTCTTCTTCTTCTTCTTCATCTTTTTCTTTGAATTATTCTTCTCCATCTTGTTCTTCTTGTTCTTCTTCTTCTTTTTCTTCTCTTTCTTCTTATTCTTCTTCTCTCTCTTCTTCTTCATCTTCTTCTTCGACTTCTTCTTCTTCTTCATCGTCTTCGTCTTCTTCTTCTTCTTCCTCTACTTCTTCGGCTTCTTCTTTATCTTCATCGTCCTTGTCTACTTCTTCTTCATCATCATCATCATTATCTTCTTCTTTATGTTCTTCTTCATATTCTTCTTCTTCTTATTCTTCTTCTACTTCTTCGCCTACTTCTTCTTCTTCTTCTTCTTCATCTTCTTCTTTTACTTATTCTTCTTCTTGCTCTTTTTCATCTTCATGTTTTTTGGTTCTTCTTCTTCTTCTTCTTCTTGTTTTACTTTTTCTTCTTCTTCTTCTTCTTCTTTTTCACCTTCTTCCTCTTGTTCTTTCTCTTCATCTTCTTTTTTATCAACTTCTTCTTTTTCATCTTCCTCTTCTACTTCTTCTTCGTCTTCTTCTTTTTCTTCTTCTTCTTCTTCTCTTTATCTTTCTCCTTCATTTTTCTTCTTCTTATTATTCTTATTCTAATTTTTCTTCTTCTACTTCTTCTTCTTCTTCATCTTTCTCTTCTTCTTCTTCTTCTATTACTTCATTGTCATCTTCATCTTTTGTATTATCTTCTTCTTCTTCTTCTTCATATTCTTCTTTGTCTTTTCTTCTTCTTCTTCTTCTTATTCTTCATCTTCATCGTCTTCTTCTTCTTCTTCTTCGTGTTTTTCTTGTTCTTGTTCTTCTTCTACTTCTACTTCTTTTTCTTCTTCTTGTTCTTTGTTGTCACCTTCTTTTTTATCATCTTCTCCTTTTCCATCTTCTTCTTCTTGTTCTTTTTCGTTTCTTCCTCTTCTTCTTCTTCTTCTTCTTTTTATTTTTCTCCTTCATTTTTCTTTTTCTTCTTATTCTTATTCTTATTCTTCTTCTTCTACTTCTTCTCCTCCTCCTTCTTCTTCTTTTTCTTCTGTTTTTCTTCTTCATCTTCTTCATCTTCTATATCATCTTCTTCTTCTTCTTTGTCTTCTTCTTCCTCTTTTTCTTCTTTTTTTTCTTCTTCTTCTTCTACTTCATCTTTTTCTTCTTCTTCCTCTTCTACTACATCTTCTTCTTTGACTTCTTTTTTGCCTCCTTCTTCTTCTTTTTCTTCTTCTTCTTCTCCTTCACCTTCTCCTTCTTCTTCATCTTTTTCTTGTTCTTGTTCTTCTTGATCTTCTTTTTGATTTTCATCTCAGTCTTGTCTTCTAGTTTTTCTTCTACTTCTTCTTCGTCTTCTTCCTCTTCTTGGTATTCACCTTCCTTGTCTTCGTCTTGTTCTTCTTCATCTTCTTCTTCATCATCTTCTTCTTCTTCTTCATCTTCTTCTTCTTCATCTTCTTCTTCTTCTTCTTCTTCTTCTTCTTTTTCTTCTTCTTCTACTTCTACGTATTCTTCTTCTTCTATTTCTTCTTCGTCTTATTCTTCTTCTTCTTTTTCTTGCTCTTCTTCTTCTTCTTCTTCTTATTCTTCATCTTTATCAACATCATCATCTTCTTCTTCTTCTTCTCCTTCTTCTTCTTCTTCTTCTTCTTCTTCTTCTCTTCCTTCTTCTACTTCTTCTTCTTCTTCTTCTTCTTTTCCTTATTCTTCCTTTTCTTTTTTTCTTGTTCTTGTTCTTCTTCTTCTTCTTCTTCTCTTTCTTCTTCCCATCCTTCTACTTCACCTTCTCCTTCTCCTTCTTCTTCTACTTCCTCTTTTTTTTCTTCTTCTTCTCCCTCTTTTTCTTATACTTTGTCTTCTACTTCTCCTTCTTCTTCTTCTTCTTATCCTTCTTCTCCTTCTTCATCTACTCTTTCTTCTTCAACTTCTTCTTCTTCTT
>JAIUJO010001774.1:247500-250000 GCA_023846275.1 Vanilla planifolia
GACTTCTTTACCTTCTCCTTCTTCTTCTTCTTATTATTCTTCTTCTTCTTCAACTTCTTCTACTTCTTGTACTTTTTCATCTACTTCTACTTCTTTATCTTCTTCTACTACTTCTTATTGTTGGCCTTCTTCTTCTTCTTCTTCTTCTTCTTCTTCTTCTTCTTCTTCTTTCTATTACTCGTTTCTTCTTCTTCTTCTTTCTCCTCTTTATCTTCGCCTTCTTCTTCTTCTTTTTCTTCTTCTTCCGCTTCTTCTTCTTCTTCTTTTTCTTCTTCTTCTTTTTCTTCTTCTTTTGCTTTTTCTAATTATTCTTCTTCATCTTCTTCATCTTTTCCATTTTCTTCTTCTTCGTCGTCTTCATCCTGTTCTTCTTCTTCTTCTTCTTCTTCCCCTCTTTTTCGTCTTCTTTTTTCAACTTTTTCTCTTCTTAATTTTCTTCTTTTACCTGTTCTTCTTTTTGCTCTTCTTCTTCTTCTTTCTCTTCTTCTTCTTTTGGTTCTTCCTCTTCCTTTTCTTTTTCTTCTTTTTCTTCTTTATCTTATTCTTCTTCATCTTCTTCTTCTTCTTCTACTTCTTCGTTTTCTTAGTCTTTGTCTTCTTCTTCCTTGTCTTCTTGTTCTGCTCCTCCTCCTTGTCCTTCTGCTTCTTCTCTTTTTTCATCTTTCTCTTCTTCTTATTTTTTGTCTTCTTCTTCTTCCATTTGTTCTTCTACTTCCTCTCCTATTTCTTCTTCTTCTTCTTCTTCTTTTTCTTCTCCTACGTCTTCTGCTTCTTTTTTGTCTTTGTCTTCTTCTTCTTCTTCTTCTCCTTCTTCTTCTTCTTCTATTTCGTCTACCTCTTCCTCTTCCTCTACTTCCTTTTCTTCATCTTCTTCTATTTCGAGTCTTTCTTTTCTTCTTCATTATCTTCTTCTTCTTCATCAACTATTACTATTACTTCTTCTTCTTCTTACTCTTCCCTTTCTTCTTCTTCCTATTCTTCATCTTCTTCCTCTTCATCTTCTTCTTCTTCTGCTTCTTCTTCCTTTTCTTCTTCTTGTTCTTCTCTATCTTCTTCTTCTTCATGTTCTCTTCTTTTTCTTCTTCTTTCACTCTTCTTCTTCTTCTTCTATTTCTTCTTAATCTTCTTCATCTACCTCTTCTTTATCTTCTTCTTCTTTTGTTCTTCTTCTTCTTCTTCTCTTCCTCTTCTTGTTCTACTTCTTTTTATTCGCCCTCTCTTCTTCTCTACTTCTTACTCTTCTTTGTCTTCATCCTCTTCTTCTTTTTCTTCTTCTTCTTCTTCTTAGTCTTCTTCTTCCTCACCATCTTGTTCTTCCCATTTTTCTTCTTCCGTTGCTCCTCCTCCTCCTCTTTTATCTTCTTCTTCATATTCTTCTTCTACTTCTGCCTCTTCTTCCTCGTCGTCGTCTTCGTCTTCTCCATCTTCAACATCTTCTAGCACTTCTTCCTCTTCTTCTTCTTCTTCTACTTCACTTCATCGTCCTACTCTTCTTTGTCTTGTTCATTGTTTGCTTCTTTTTGTTCTTCATCCTCTTCTTCTTCATATTGTACATCTTCTTCTTGTTGTTATTGTTCTTGTTCTTCTTTTTCTTCTTCTTCCTCTTCTTCTTCTTCTTCCACTTCTTCGTCTTCTTCTTCTGTTTCTTTCTCTTCTTCATCTTCTTCCCCTTTTTCTTCTTCTTCTACTTCTACATCTTCTTTTTCTTCTTTTTCCTCTTCTTCCTCTTCTTCTTCTTCCTCTTCTTCATCTTCTTCTTCTTCCTCTTCTTCTTTATCTCATTCTTCTTCTTCTTCTTCTTCTTCTTCGTCTTCTTCTTATATCCTTCATCTTCTTCTTCTCGCTCTTCTTCTTCTTCTACAACTTCTTCTTCTTCCTCTTTTTTTTCTTATTCTTCTTCTTCTTCTGCTTCTTCTTCTTCTCCTCCTTCTTCTTCTTCTTCTTCTTCTACTTCTTATTCTTCCTCCTCATCTTCTTCTTCCTCTTCTTCTTCTTCCTCTTCTTCGTGTAGATCTTCTTGCAACATTGTCTTCTTTTTCTTTGCCTTCATCTACTTCTTCTTCTTCTTCCACTTCTTCTTTTTGTTATCATTCTTCTTCTCTTTCTTCTTCATCTTATTCTTCTTCTTGTTCTTCTTTCTATTTTTCAACTTCTTCAACATCTTTATTTTCTTCTTTTTCTTCTTCGTCTTCATCTTCTTCTTCTTCTTCTTCTTCTTCTACTTCTTCTTTGGCATGTTCTCCTTCTTTTTCTTATTCTTCTTCTTCTTCTTCTTTATCTTCTTCTTCTTCTTCTTCTTCTTCTTCTTTTTATTCTTCTCCTTCTCCTTTTTTTCCTTCTTCTTTTTCTTTTTTTTTCTTCTTCTTCTACTTCTTCTTCTTCTTCTTCTACTTCTTCTTCTTCTTCTCCTTCTCCTTCTTCTTAGTCTCCTTCTTCTTCTTCATCTTCTTCTTCCTCTTCTTCTTCTTTGTCTTCTTCTTCTTCTTCTTCTTCTTCTTCT
>JAIUJO010000442.1:10000-85000 GCA_023846275.1 Vanilla planifolia
CTTCCTTTTCTCCTTCTTCTTGTTCTTCTTCTACTTCTTCTACATCTTCTTCTTCTTTTTCTCCTCCCCCTTCTCCAACTTGTTCTTCTTCTCAATTTTCTTCTTCTTCCTCTTCTCCTTCTCCTTCTCCTTCTTCTTCTTCTTCCTCTTCTCCATCTTCTTCTTCTTCTTCTTCTTCTTCTTTTGCTTTTTCTTCTATTTTTTCTTCTTCTTCTTCTTCTTCTTCATCTCCTCCTCCTCCTCTTTCTTGTTCTTCTTCATCTTCTTCTTCCTCTTCTTCTTCTTCTTCTTCCTTTTGTTCTTCTTGTTCTACATCATACACAAAACACACACACAAGTAAGCATCACATAAAAAATTATACATGCATACATGCATAGTCACATTCACACATAATTACACATACACACACATACTTACACGCACATGCATGCACATGCACACTCCCATGCACAAAGTATGTACATACACACATAAATTTTCATGTAGACACACACACATGCATACAAAAACATGCTCAAATACTAGTACACACAAGCAAAAATTCATACATGAATACACACACACACATCCACATAAAGCAACACCAATACACTTACCCAAACATGCACACGCACATATATATGCACGAATAGACACATAGACATCTGCCCAAGTATACACATGTACACATGCACACATGCACACATGCACACACACACACACACACTCACACAATGAAGCACACATTCCCACATAAGCACATAAACACATGCACAAACACACCACACACTTAGACATGCATGCACACAAACACATGTGTACATTCATATACAAACATGCACAAGCACAAAAACATAAAACATCTACATAAGTACACAAGCACACATGCAAATACCTAACAACATACACACACATGCTAGCACTTATAAACATGCACAAACACATGTTTACATATGCACATTCACATGCATACACACATAAACACATATACAATCACACATGCACATATAGAAACACAAGCTTAAACAATAGCACACACAAACATCACCACACATGCATAGACATGTATACATGAAAATTCACACATGTTCACACGCAAATATACATACATGCACACATACACGCATGTACACATAGGCACACATAATGCAAACACATGCACACACATATACATTCATACACACACACACAATCATATACATATGCACACACTTGTTCCTACATGCACACACATGCATGCAAACAAATACACACATGAATACACACATGTGAGTGAGCGCACATGCATAGAAATACACATACACACATGCATGCACATATACATCTGCATGCAAACACACATGCACACCCACACAAACAAATGCAAAATCACTCGTATGCACATGCACACACACACCAAGATGTACAAACACATTTGCACCAAAATTCCCATATATACACATGTGCATACATAAATGTGTGCATGCATAGACCCACATTCATGGATACACACAGGCATGTGCACACATCCACACATACACATGTGCACATATGCAAACAAAAGCACACATACATGTATGGACATGTAAATGCACATGCACACACACATATCTACACATATACCCCCACACACATGCACACATAAAAACCTATGCACACACATACACATGCTTGCACCCATGACATAAGTAGAAACACACATATATGCATACACAAATTCACATTCACATGCCTACACACACATAACCACTCTCTTACACACCCATGTACCCACAAATGAATTATGCATGAAGACACACACATGAACACATGCACACACACACACACGAACACAAACTCTCACACAAGCACACACAAACAAAAGTGCACATACGTACACCTAAATATACACATGCATGTGCATATTTTCGTGCACATATGAACAAGCACACATGTAGTCATGCACACACACATACAACCATGTATGCACATGCAAATAGATGGGTATGCAAACACATAGACACGCACATGCACACTAACATAGATACACACACTTAGGTACACATGCATAATATACATACACCAACATGCACACACAAACATATTAATGCACATATACGCAAAAATGTAGATGTGCACATGTATAAGCACATGCACCAAAAAAATCCGTGCACACACACACACACTATTACACACATGGATGTTCACACACCTATACAAATACAAAAATGCATAAACTCACACAGATGCACACACACACATGGGCATGTGCACACACCCACATGCACATGCAAACACAAAAACACATGTAAACATGCACAAACATTGGCACACGGCTACACACACACGTATGTACACACATGCATGCACACATGCAGTTCACACATGCACATACACAAACAGACTTGAACACATAAATGCATGCATAAATGTATAAACATCCATACATGCATGCACATAGGCACAAACACCCATGTACACACAAGTATACACACACATGCTTGCACACATGTACACATGCGCACACTCCCACACACACAAACATGCACACATATACACACATTTACATGCTTATGCATGCATACCGAACACGTATATGCAAACACACACATACTCATGCACACACACATGCACACACGTAGACATATACAAACTCACAGATGCACACAAACATGCAATCAAACATGCACACAAACATGTACACAAACACATGCACACACACATGGACACAAACATGCACAGCTTACAATCACACATACATGCACCACACACACATGTTCACACAAACATGCACACTTATACTTGCATACATTAATACACACACACCTCTCCCCTCTCACACATGTACGCACACACACACTTGAACCCACCTTCATATGTAAATATGCACACACCCACATACACCTACACACACACATATACACAAATACACTTGCACACATAAATGCATACATAAATGCACAAACTCGTGCACACACACACACACACACACATAGGCATGAACACACACCTAAGCGCATGCAAGCACAAAAGCATGTACACACACTCCAACATTGACACCTACATAGATGTACACAAATATAAACATACACATTCGCAAAATCTCACATACATATACACACACAGACATGCTTGCACAGATGCACACATACACAATCTCAGACATACAAACATGCACACAAACACACATGCACATTTATGCTCTCACACTAATACACAAATATGAAAATGCATGCAAACACATGCACACAGGCATACATATGAAAACTTACTTGTGCATGGAAATGTGCAATCAATCATGAACACAAACATAGGCACAAATGCATGCACAAGCACATGCACACGCACAAGCTCACAAACGTGCACACCTATACATGCACACATACATGCACTAGACACACACACACACACACCAACATACAAATACGCACACACACACACACCTCCCCCTCTCACGTATTTGCACACACACATGTACGCGAATCCTCATTCACATAGCAACACACAACAATCACGAATAAACATGTTCAAACTTGCACATGCATGCAGAAAAACACACACACACACACACACATACACACATACATATGCACAGTCATAGATACACATGCGTACACACAATTATCGACTTGCATACACACATCCACACTCACATACACAAGCACAAAAACACAAACATTCACATGCACACATGCAAACACACACAAGGATACACATAAGCACCCTTACACATGCATGCAGGCACATACACACACACACATGCACTCATAGATATGTACACACCCACACACCTATGTGTACATAAACGTAAACAGTACACACACACACACACCCACTCACATGTGCACACATGCATGCATGCACACAAGTACAAATGAGCATTGCCAAATAAACACACATGCACACACAAACACATATTTACACACTCAAACATGCATACTAATCAACACACACATGCAAATGCACACAAACACATACACAAATACATGCACACATGTAGACACAAGCAAACTCACACGTCCACACAAATTCATAATCAAACATACACACAAACACGTGCATGCACGGACACACAAACACATTCACATACATATGCATACAAACATGCATAGACACACACACACATGTCTCACCTCCCCCCACACACATGCACACACAAACTTGCTTGTATGTACACACACACTCAAACCCATATTCACATAGGAACACAAATAATCACATGTAAACATGCACACATATGTAGACAAATACACACACATATCCACACATGCAAGTGCATAGTCAAATATACACATGTGCATACACATGCACCCACTAATGCACGCACACACACATGCACACTCACACATACACAAAAACACACATACACACACATTCACATGCACACATGCTAACACATGCAAGCATACACACATATATACTCACACGCACTAGCGAGCAATTACTTACACACCCAAAGATATGCACACATGCATGCATGCATAGTGCCCACATATGCGTACACACATGTGCATGCATACACACGCACTCACTCACTCACTCATATGCACACATGTGTACACACACACATACACACAAGGTTACACATGAACATACACAAATGCACACATTCCACACAAGCATTAACATGAAGGCATGCATGACTACACCCACAACCACAAGCACATATCGACACATCACCTTACACAACCACACACACCAACGTATACATGCCCACCCACCCACATACGCACACACATGCAAACACATGCACAACCATATGCTTGTGCACATGCCTGTAAACACACACACACACATCGACACTAATCAGCAAGCACACACAAAAAACATATTCAAATGCACAAACATGCATACAAAAATACATGAATTCGTACTTGCATACACTTGCACATGCTCATATTGAGGTGCACACACATGCACACAGAGTCACATACATGCATATGCACACATGCATATGCACACATGCATAGACAAACACAAGCATAATCACACACACACATATTCACTGATGGACACATGCATACAGATGGACACATACATGTGCACACACACACATTCTCACATGCACATACACATGAACGAATATGCACATGCACACACATACATAAACATACACAAACATAAGCAAGCACATACATGCGCATGGGCAAATAGAGACGTACATGAAAAGAAATGCACATAAACATATAGAGACATAAGCACTTGAACACACTGATGGACACACATAGACACATACATGCACTTGCATGCACTCACCAATGCAAATATGCATGCATACATGCTTACACGCACACACATACACAAATGTACACATACAGACACTCACTCACATACATGCACACACACATAGACACACATTCTCACACAAATGTACATACATGAACCCACATGCCCATGAACATGAGAACAAACCGACATGAACATGAGCAATGCCACACTTATGCATGCACACATAGATAATGAACAAACACACACACACACCCATGCATGCTCAAGCATACATTCACACATATGCAGACACACTTACATACACCCACACATGTAGACACACACAAACAAACATACAAAAATAAGCACACACACACACACTAACACAAACATGCACACACACATGGATGCATATACAAGCACTTGCTCACATCCACACATGCACACATACATAGATAGACATGAGCACATAGATAATGCATAAACACACACACACACCTATGCACACACAAACATACATACACACACATGCACACCCACACACTCACACACACCCACATATGTAGACACACGCACAAACAAACATACAGACATAAGCACATACACACACACACTTACACACACACACACATATGTGCACATACAAGCACTTGCTCACATCCATGCACACACACACACACACAATGCACATGCACATGCACACATACACACATGAACTTGCACACATGTGCTTACATGTATTTACCCACACACACACACACACACACACACACACATATGTGCATGCATATGCACACACATACTTGCTCAAAAGTAGACATGTGCACAAACACAAACACACTCACACACACACACACCCATATCCATAAATAAATCTTTTCACACAAATACATTTACAGACACAGATGCACACACACATGCACACTTGCTTCCATGAACACATGCAAACATACGCACACACCTGCACATGCACAACCACACACATACACTTGAACACACACACACACATACACACAAACATGCACACACCCACACAATGACATGCACACATGCATACACACACAGACATAAAGCACATTCATGCACACATGCACATAAAAAAACACACACAAATGCACATGGACATGCAAACACACCCTCACCCTCGCACAATCACAAGCACCCACATGCACACCCACGTGCACACATTTGCACACACCTAAAAAGATGAACGCAATTGCACAAAGGCTTACACACATACTCATGTGCATGCACTACCCTCAAGCATGCATGTACACAATCACAACCAACATGTACACATAAACACACAAAGACAAACACTAACACATGCATGCACACACAAGAATACCTAAATGTATACACATTCATGAACATGCTCACATAGACACCCACTCTCTAACACATGCATTACTACACATACGCATAACACTTATGCACATGCACACACTCCAATGACTACACACACATCCACACACACACAAAGACACAGATGCACAAATAATTGGGCAGACTCGCACAAATACATACACACACACATGCACATCCACATACACACACATATATAGACACACCCACTTATACACAGGTGCACACATGCATGCATGTATGAACACATGCATGATCACATGTACACAAGCACACACCCCCACACACACAGACATGAACACACTCATAAACATAGATGCACATACTACACACATGCATGCACACACAAATAGGAACACAAGAACAAACATAGACACAAACACATACACACATGCACATATGCATGCACACACACATGCATGCACAAATGCTCATATAGATGCACACACATGAGCACATGCATGTAAACACACATAATTGTACTAATTCATACATGCATGCATACACGCACACACACACTTGTATACAAACTTACACATGCACATTAGCACACACACGTGAATAAACTCTCATACAAATGCCAAAACACAAACATACTCACTCACACACATACATAAGCACAACCATATCGACACATGCTCCAGCACATGCATGCACAGATGTACATGCACACGCATATTGGAATACAAACATAAACAAATAAGTGCACATGCACACACACATGCATACACACTCTCACATACATACATTTGCAAGCAAGTCCATGCACATACATACACATAGACACTCATGCACATGCATGTGCACAAACACACATACATTCACTCAAAGGAAAATACATTTGCACAAGCACACACATATGCACACTTGTACACACATACTTGCACATGCACATGCATGCACACACATACAAAAACATGTAAACATATGAGCACAACATACATGCATGCACCCATACACATGAAGACATGTACACACACATAGATATGCACATACATGTTGTCAAATACACATGCATGCAAACTCATATGAACATGCACACTTGTATAGACTCACAAACAAGGCACATACACACACACACACACGTGAATGAACAAGCATATGCGCTCACTAGACACGTACACACATTTACAAAAATGCAAAATACAAATGTGTATCCACATATCCTCACATGCTCATACTTGAATGCACACACACATGCAAACACATATGCATAAAAATGCACAACCTCATGCACACACACACACTTAAATACATGCACATGCATATGCACACACATAAGTACATACACATACACAAGCACATGCACACATTTACATTGACACAGACACACAAATATAAGCATGCACATAAACACATGCATGCACACATGTACATGCACATACAAGCACACCCCCAAACATGCATGCAGACTAACATACACACAAATTCACACCTACACACACATGCACACACACAGACACATGCATACACAAACATACACACACATACATGCACATGCACTAGCCTAGGTACACATATGCACACACCTATGCATAGAAACATGTGCACACATAGATTTGCATGCTTGCTCACACACACATGTAAAGAAGGATACACCCACACACACACACACACAAGAACACATGTGCATAAATGTACATGCACACATGAGAACCACACACAAGCACATATAGACACCCGCACACACACACATATAGGAACACATGCACACGTACACATGCATACATGTGTGATAGCACACACACACATGCATGCACACCCACACATACAAATAGACATATATGCATAAACACATATGCACACTCATGCAAGTGTATGCACATATAAAGACACACACTTGCATGCTTGCATAAACACATGCACACAAATGTGCACATGTAAACACACACATGCATACACACACAAACACACAAACATGCATATACAAGCACACATATACACTCATATTAGAACATAAACATGCAAACACACCCACACACCATAGTCGCACACATGCACTCATATAGACATGCCTATACATAGACACACACATACATACAGACATGTACACACATGAACATACATGCATAGATGCACACACAAACAAACACACATGCACATGCACACACATACACATATGTAGGCATCTGTACAAATACACACACACACACACTAATACGAACACATATGCATGGATATGCACACATATGGACACTTACACATATGGGCACACACAAAGGCTCACAGACATGAACACACATATGCACACAAACACACACACCCACAAACTTGTACACAAACATGCAACATACACACCGACCCACCCACCACGCTCGTAAACATGCATACACGCACACACACCCATGTACAAGCACACATAGATGCCTATGCATAGACACTCATATGCACACACACAACTAACTAGACATGCATACACACACACATGCATAGATAAGCACTCACACACAAGCACATTCATATGCTCATGCAATCACACACATTCATGCTTGCACCCACGCATGCATACACACATGTGGACAAACATATATGCACATGTATATGCATGCACGCACATGCACACTCACATGTACAAGTACACACAGATGCACATAGGCTCACAAACATGCACACACACTTGCACCTACACACACAAACATGCAAAAGAATGCACACACACACACACACACTTTGACATAGATGCATACGACAAGCATGCACACACATGCACACACACACTCACACAAACAGAAGCATTGACCAAGACACACAAACATGCAGACATAAGAATGCACATGCACACATGCACATGTATGCATGCACATACAAACACACACACATATACTCATGAGCCCACACACACATACAGACATCCAAACAAAATGATGCATGCACATACACACATGCATGCACACAAATAAGCTCATGGTCAAACACATGCATGCATTACATGTGCACATGCATAAACACATTTGAGCAAGCATACTCTTGTACACACTCATACATTTGTGCTCAGGCACATGCATTCACATGCACACACGAGAACACATGCACAAATATACATACATAAGCATGCATGCATAGAATCACATGCATACTTGCACATACATGGACACATGTCAACACACACAAACACACACTTACACATATATGCACATGCACACACATATACACACACATGGACGTATAAATGCATAAATGCAAGCACACATATTCAGATACACATACACACGTACACACACACACGTATGCTCACAACATGCATGTGCACAAAGACCCACAACCACACATGCACACATATGCACATACACATGCACACACACACATGCATGCATACACACACCCACACATATGCAAACTCACAATCACACTTAAGCACATACATGCACACACATGCACATTTGCACAAATAGATGCACCGACATGCACACACACACACACACAAACACAACACATGTACAAGAAAACACACTCACATATGCACAACTTCAAACATACATACACACATGTGTGCATGCACACACAATTACATGTTTACACACAAGCATACATATAGACATGAAAACATGCATAGGCACATGGACACACAAAAATAGCACACACATGTGCATAAGCACAAAAAAGTGCTCACATACTTGTACAAACAAAAATACATACACGTATGCACTTACAGTCAGTGTGCATTCACACAGGAACATATATGCACACTAACAGCTTACAAACATACTTATATGTATGCACACAAACACACACATGCACATTAACAAGCACCCCTTATACACAAACACATGTACACATGCACACACACAAAAATACATATGCATACATACACACACAAGCACATAGACACGCACCCACGCACACACACACATTGACACAGGCACTTGCATAGCTACACATACACTAAGACAAACTCACACACATGTACCTACACACACATGCATGTACAAAGACATGGGAACATGCATTTATAGGCACAGACACACACATATAAAAATATATAAGCATACACACCCATAAAAATGTTTATGCAAATAGGCACATGCACTACACACCCACACACATGAACATAAGAATGCATAGTACACACAAATGCATGCATGCAAGCATGCACACATTCACATGCATACACACACATGCACATACACACACTGAAACACACACATGCATACACATGCACATAGGAACCCATACACAGGCATACATAAACACATGCACTCAAACATGCACACATATGTACACACATGAATACAAACACATACACACACACACACACCCATACACATTTACACCCACATGCACACACACACACACACACATGTACACATGCACACATGCTCAACCATGCACGCTCATATGCACACACTTTCACATACACACTTGCACACATGTATGCATATACACACATTCATGCACATATATACATACTCATACATTTGCATCAACACACTCACATACAAAGGTACACATACCCAAGACTCATGCATGAATGCACACGCACAAATATACATGTACACATACATACACACATACACATGCATACACATGTCCACATATGCACACAAACACACAAAGACACTCACACACATATACATATGCACATGACAATACACACATGAACATACAGACATGGACACAAACACACATATACACACATGCATGCATCCACACACAAACACACATGCATACATACACACATGCACACAGGCTCACACAGACACACACCTATGCACAAGCACATGTAGGCACACAAATGCCTTCAAAAATTGGTATGTGTACATGTACACTAATTCATATATGCATACAAACACTAATATGTAGACACATAAACATGCTCATTAACATCATGCACACACACACACACACATGTACATGTACATGCACACACACATGCACACAATTACACACACAAGCATGCAAAAACACAAAGGGATAAAAACACAAGCACAAACACACTTTCATACTATACACACATGCATGAAACCATGTAAATGCATACATAAACACACACACACACACACATGCATACACATAGATGCATGCACATGCAAAAGTGCACACACACATCCACAGGCACAAACATACAAACATACATGCTCACTTGCAAACATACGTATACAAATAAATGCATACACACACACACACACACTCACATGAACAGACATGCACAAACTCACAAAGATGCACACACATGGACATGCACACACCCACACACAAATACACACTCAAAAGCATAAGCACATGCACATAGAGCACTAACACACACTCAAATGCATAAGCACACACATACACATGCATGCAGATTCATTGGCACACACACGCACACAACGCACTTGCACATGCATGCACAACAACATGCACATACACAAACCCACATGCATGTATACAAACCCATAAGGACAAGCATACACACACACTCTTATGCACACATGCATACATGCACATAGACATCTCACACACTCATGCACCCACATACATGCACATGCACATGCATGAACACACACAAAAGTGGATATAGTTGCACACATGCACAAACACTAAGATGCATGCACACATATTGAAATGCACACACACATACTAAAAGAGAAATGCACACACATGCAACACACACGCACACATACAAACACACTCTTACTCACAAACACATGTACACATATGTAAACAAACACCTAGACACAAATAAACTTACACATGCCCACACATAGACATGCACATAAGTATGCACACACACACATGCACATGCAACTACATGCATATATGCATACACCCACATAGGAATGAACACAAAAATACACACACACACACACATGTAGCCATATGCCCAAATGTCTACACAATAACATATACATACACATTCATATACATGAGCACAAAATTACACACACTGATATGCCTAGTAGCACAAACACATGCATACATACACATATACAAAAGCACACACACAAGCACCCACACATTCTCACAAGCACACATGTGTACACACATATACATCTATCCGAACACACTCACATAGACAAAAACTCACACATGCACATACACAAAAATGCAAACCCAAGTGCATGAACACACATGTGCACATGCCCAAACTATGCAGACATATATGCAAACACACACACACATGCTCCCATCCACACACATGCAAGATTTAGTGCACAAATATACACAAGAATGCACACACGTGTACACATGCTAGCACACACACATGCAGAAACATGCACACACACAAACATAGACATGCATACACAAACTTATATAGGTCTACGTACACATGCAAACACACATATGAACACACACCCCTACACACATGAGTCCATATGCACACACAAATGCACTATCACACAAACACAGATGCACACACATAAATGCATTGATGCACACAAATATCTAGACACGCCCACACACACAAACACACACTCATGCATGTGTGCATGTGCATACACACATACATATACACACATTCATAAGTGTGCAAACATACACTCATGCACGTGAGTACACCTCCCATACAAACACGTAAGCTTTCACACACATACACATGCACACAAATGTAAAAGAACATACATGCACATGTATGAACACATGCATATGCATGCAAACACACACATGTAGACACATGTGCATGCAAAATAGCACATATACACACACACAAGCATAAACACATTGACACACGTAGGAAAACATGTGCACATGCACAAGCACACACATGCAAGGACACACACAAGCACACATGCACAACACACACAAACATGCACACACAAGCTAGTACACATAGACAAATGCACACATGCACACACACATATACACACACATGCATATGCACACATGTACATGCACATATACACACACATTACACATATGCACATGCACATACACACACACACACACTTACACACATAGCCACACATGCACACAAGCATGCACCAATGCACACACACAAGCACACAAACATACAAATGAACACAAAAAAATATACACACGCACCCACACTCACAAAAGCACACACACATGCACACATATGTAAATAAACATTGACGCACACACACAAACATGCACAAAGGCACATGCATATGCAAATAAGACGCTAACCCACAAACACTTGCACATGTCCACATGCACACAAATGAATGCACACATAAAACCACACACTCACACATTGACACACACCAATGCACACATAGACACACAAACATATGCTCTCACAGGCATACAATGAAAACACATGCAAAGCACACCAACATGAACACATGCCCATATGCACACACACACCCACGTGCACACACATGTACAAGCATAGGTATACACACACATGTAGACATATATGCACACACCTACACACACAAACACAACACACAAACATACAAGTGCAAACACTCATACATGTACACAAAAACACTCACATATTTATGTACACACATAGAAACAAACATGCATACAAAGATACACACATCTTGATGCACACATAGTTGCTTAAACAGGCATAAAACCACACATAAACATGCATGTGGACACTTGGTAACACACATGCAAAGGACACAAACGCGTGCACCAACACTTGCACACACATACACACATACACACATGCACACAAGCCTGCACATGCATCCACATATAAGTATACATACACACAAATGCTAGAACACGCACACATGCACATGCACATCACTTGTATGCATATGCATGCACATAATTTGTATACATATGCATGCACAAGAACACACAAATTCATACACATGTGTGTGTGTGTGTAGGAACACAAATGCTCGTAGACTTGAACCCAAACAAGATCATAGACATGCCTACACACAAACATATACTTAAGCACACTCACACACACAGACACACATGCACACACACATACACAAGCATAAGTACACACAGACCCACACCCACCCACACACACATGCACTTATATGCATGGTTACAAAGACACACATGCACACACACATGTTCATGCTTACAAACACATAGACATGAATACACAGATGCATATAGTCACTCTCACACACACACATACACACACACACTTGCACACACACATATATACACACACTCTCTCATTCATGCACACACGCACACACACAAGCATGCATACACGCACACGTTAACACTTGCACACACACACACAAACATGCACAAGCACATGCATACATACATGCTCACACACATACATTCACACACATGCCTATGGATAGACATACATAAATAAACACACAAGCACATATAAACACAAACACATGTGCAACCACACACACACATACTTGTAGTCACATGCACAAAAACTTAAGCACACATGCATGCATACACATATGTACGTGCCAACACACATTCATACTTACATACACAAACATGCACATGCACCTGTGCACACATACAGACATGAGTACACACAAATGCACAGACTCTTACAGACAAGCATGCACTAGCACACACACATGCATGGAGGTACACAAATGCACACACACTAACATATACATGCACACATGTACACACACTAACATGTACAAGCACACATGCACACACAAGCATGCACATTTACAAACACATGCATATAAACATGCATACACACATGCACACATAGGCATAAACACACTCATACACATACCCACACTAAGACATACACACACACAAAAATGCTTACACCATACACCCACATGCACACACGTGCACTTATACACGTAATGGCATCCACTAATATGCATATAGATGTTCACATGCACATAAACACACTCACACTTAGATGCACAAATGAATATGCATAGGAACTTAGATGCACACACACACACTTGTGCACATATGTAGGAATGCATGCACACAAGAACATATGCTTGCTCCTACGCACATACACACTCACACACATATGCACACACATACAACTACACACACTTGCATACACACACCAACAAACACACACACACACACACACGCATAGACATGTGCATGCACAAGCAAGTAATCATGCACATATACACTCACACATGTACACATTCATATAGAAACAAACAAATATGCATGCACACATTCACATACATACACACACACATGTGCATCCCATGCACAAACACAAATCTATACTTGCACATAAGTGCATGCAAAATCACACTCACACACATGTACACAAACATGCACACACATGCACACATATGCATACAATCACACACATAAGCAATATACTCATGCATGCCCACACGCATGTAGACATAGGTATGCTCACAAACCTACACATATGCAAGCATGCGCACATGAATGCACACTCATATGCACACAAATGCAAATCCAAACACACATCCAATATTCACTCAAGTTCACACACATGCACACATATGCATGAGCACATACATTCACTGACACACTCACACACATGTGCATGTGGATGTAGGCATGCACACATACATAAATACACACATGTACATAGACACTAACAAATTAAAGAACCCACAGACACTGATGCACACATGGACACATACACACTCACACATACACCTGCATTCACACAAGTACACCCTTATACAAATGCATACACCTATGTAATAAAATGTGCTCACATACACATGCACATGCATATGCACACACACACATGCACACAAGCGCACTCACACACACACACACCCATGCACAAAAACACACACAATCACACACACAAACACAAGCAAACTCACAGAGCCACACATACACATATGTAAATAGACACAAACATGCATACACACACAGGCACTTGCATGCTTATGCACACATGCACACCCATGCACACACAAGCATATGCAAATGCGCACAAGTACACACATGCACACATAGCCAAAAATAGACACATATAGACATGCATTTAGTTAAACACACAAATAGACACACATACACATGAATAAAGACACATGCACACATCCATAATCACACACACAAACATTCACTCATACACATGCACACACATACACATACATAAACATGCAGATGAACACATAAACATACAGATATAAACACACATTGACAAACACATATGCATGCACACTTTCACACATATGCATACACACACATATACTCACACATCCACACACACCCATGCACACTCTACCCACACACAAACAAACACACATGCACAAATATACTCACACAAACATACAAATATACACCCACACACACACACACACAATACATACACGTGCACAAATGCACACACACACATAAGCATACCCAAAAACTCACATGCACACAAACACTTCCCCGTAGACACACACACAAACACAGGCACACATAGACATGCACACAAACACACATATGCACATGAACATAAACGCATAGGTATGCACACACAAACACATAGGCACATGCCCACATGCACATGCATAGACATACACATAAACATATGCACATATAAACACACACACACATACATGCACACACACTCTCACACACATAGACATGCACACAGGCATGCCTACTCATGTGCATGCATGTACACACATGCACATAAACATTGACTCATACAAACACATGCAAACATACACAAACATGGTATGCACACTTCTACACATGCACATGTACATGCAAGCATGCAAACACACACACATGCATGCTCATAAATACACTCACTGATATACATGCACACACACATACATGCACAAACACAAACATGCACACACACACACATGGACATGTAGACACATGTACAAACATGCACTCACTCACTCACTCACTCAAAAACATTTGCATGCAAGAATGAAAACACACACACACACATGCATGCACACAAGCCCACTTAAAAAAACACCAAATAGAAATGCATATGCACATGCACATACACATGCACCTATACATGCACACACTCAAAAACACACATGCATGTGTACTCAGTCACACTCATATGTCCTCACACACACATGCATAAGAACATACTCACATATATATGTGCATAAACAAAGACAAACATGCACACAGACTTGTACCCATGTGCACACACACACATACACATAGATGCTCATGCAAACACTCAACAAACAAATACATACACACTCATTCACACATGCATACACACACACACAACCAATGCATGCACACATATATGCATAGACATGCACACACACATATGCATGGACACATCCACACAAGCATGCACTCATGCACAATCACAAATGCACTAACACACACATGAATTGACAAAAACACATGCATTCACAAATACACACATGTCCACACACTAATATGCACACATACGCAAATACATACATACAAACGTGAACCAACAAACACACAAATGCAAACACACGTTCGCACACACATGCACACATACACACACATATAGATAAACACACACATGCACATACACATGCACCCACACATGCAGACACACACAAACATAGACTCACACACTCAATACACTTGTTCATGCTTACACACAGATACACATAAACACATGCATACACACATGAATATGCACACACACTCACTCACAAGCATGCACTCAAATAAGCACATAGATATATAAATACACACATAAACACAAACACATTCCAATGCACAAAAGCAAACAGGCACACACACCATATATGCACACATGCACCCACGCACCCATGTAATCACAAACTCATACACACTTGTGCAGACACACATACACATGCATTCATTTATGCACACATGCACAAGCCCACACACATGCATATACACAAAAATAATTTCAGTCATAACCATGTACAGGCACATACACACACATGAACCCACATTCACACATGAACATGCAAGTGTGCACATGCACACCCACACACACACGCACTCACATGTACACAAACACATACACACTCATACATATACATAGATGCACGAGCACACAGATAAGAATAAACACATGCACATACACACACACCCTATATGCACATGCAAATACATGCACAAACACATGCACATGCAGAAAAACATACACACACACATGCACAAACTCACGCACAAACACATGCCCATGCAAATAGACACACGAAGAGATACATGCACACATGCTTGCACACACACACACACATGCACACACATAAACAAACATAAACACACATGTATGTAGATGCACATGCCCACACACACACACATGCACAAGATAATATTACACACACTAACAAACGCATGCACCTGTACCCTCCTCCAACACATGTGCCCACATGAGGACACACACACACACAAACATGCACTTACACAAATGCACATGCTAACAAACAAACACCACAAACACCCACAAACACATACACACAGACACACACACACACACACCCATACACACAAATACATGCTCAAGCATATGCACTCACACACACACATGTACACAAGTGCACACACAAATGCACACAAACATACACATGCCCATACACACAAATGTATACAAGCACATAGATGCACATTCACACACATGCAAACCCAATCACATGCACAAACCCAAACACACACACATGCATACACATGCATGCATAAACACTCATGTACATAATTGCTTATGCATAGCAACATACACATGCACAACCCCATAAACACACACACACACACAAAAGAATGCACATGCACACACACAAGCACACACATGCAAACACACACATATGCACACACACATACACACACGCATATACAAATATGAAGACGTATATGCAATAACACACACACATGTGACTACTCCCCCACATAAACACAACACAGACAAAAATACACACATGAGCTCACAAACAAACCTGCACATGTGTATAGACACTCCTGCACAGGCACACACACACATACATACACACATGCATAACCACACACATGTATACACACATGCACATGCACACACACCCACCCACATATAGCCACACACACATACACACGAACGCACGCACACTTGTAAGCATCCACAAGCTCATGTAAGCCACGAACACATTCCTACACATAATAGCTTAAACATGTAAATACATATACACAATCATATGCATGCACATGCACATATGCACAAAAATAAACCAAAAAACACACATATGCACCAATATGCATACACATGTGCATACATGAACACACATACACAAACACACACAGACATCCCTACCAATGAACACACACACAAACATGTATGCACAAAAGCACACATACTTGTATGCATATGCCTACGCACATAAATGTGCACACAAAGACACATAGGTGCATAAGTGCACAAACACACTTGCATAAACACATGCATAAAAACCAAACCCCACAAACACACACATGCACATGCACACATGCAAACCCATACACATGCACATGCACACACCCATACATATACAATTACATAGCCACATGCACATGCACATGCACACAACAACACAAATACACACGTGTACACATGTGCATGAAAAAAATAACACACGCACACACACACACACATAGAGGAACACATGCACATGCTCAAGCACATACACGTATACACACACAAGTACACAAGCACACACATAAGAAAATACACATGCATATACACATGTATGCATACCCACACACACAGATATGCATCCACACACACATCTAAATGCATGCAAGCATAGGACACACAAATATATGCTGACACTCCCTCGTACACTAACACTTGCACACACATGTGCACACATATTCACACACACATGCACACAAACACAATCACATGCATATACACACAAATGTACAAGCACATGCATACTCACATACACTCATTGACTCACACACACACATACATGTAGTGTTATGCACTCCCACATGCACAATACACTCACACGAATGCATGCACATGCGTGTGCACCCATGCACACACACACACACACAACTACACACATGTACACAAACACATATACACACAAAAGACTCACCATAAACATGAAGATTGATAGACCTGCACATAGAAACAAACTCACTCCCACACACAATTGTATGCATCTACAAGCACATATATGCAAGCACACAAACAACCACACACATGCACATGCAAATTTGCATGCACGTATATAGAAACACATACACACACACACACATATACACACATGTGTGGGCACACATGCAAACACGTGAACACACTAGCACATAACCACATAAACACAACACAAACAAACAAGCACACAGACATACACACGTGCTCACACCAACATTAAAACAAATGCACAAATATACACAAACATTCCATCCACACACTCACATAGACACATACACTTGTACACACACATGCACATGTACACAACAACACAAACAGACAAATGTACATGCATGCATACAAAAAACAACACACAGGCACACATACATGCATAAATACGCACACATAAAGGAATATAAATGTATATTCACTAACATTTACACATACACACACACATAAACACACTTGCACACATGCATGCACACAGACATGCATACACACATGCACATGCACATAAACACACACCCAAGCACACTACACACATGCAAGCATAGCATATATACTCACTTACATATAGACATGTGTACACACATGAACAAACACTCACACACACACATAAACACAACCACCCACATATACTCACATATAAACATACACATAAACATTGATACCCACTTTTCAACACACACACACACATAGTGCCATGCACTCATGCATATAGAACATACTTAGACGAATGCATGCACACCCATGAACACACGCAAGCACATGCACACATAAACATGCACTCATATGCATACACGCACAACCACACACATGCACATGCATACACACACACAAGTGCACACACACTCACACACAACAAACACAATAAGCACTTGCCCACAAACATAATAAACACTTGCCCACAAAAAAAAATGGGATAGACAAGCACAGACACACATGCACACCTGCACACACTTATATGCACTTACATGTACACACATGTAGGCACACAAACAACTAAATGCACACACAAACATACATGCACACTCAAACTTACATATGCATAAAAATACACACATGTACTCATAGGCACACACATACACACACACACTCATTTGTTCAGATAAACACAAGCACATATGCACCTATGCTAATGTAAGCACATGCACACACAAGCAAACACAAGAAAACACATGCCAACACAGGTACAAAGACACACACATGCCCACACACATGCATACGAACACACGCATCCACACACATGCATACACATTTGCAAATGCATACACACACACACATGTATAGAGACACACATATATGCACATGCACACACATCCACACATACCCTCACCTACAAGCACTTATACACATCCACACACAACACACACACATACATAAACCTACATGTATGCACACTCACACACAAACACACACATGCACACAAATAAGCAAACATGCAAACACAAACACTCAGACACGCAAGCATGCACACCCACCCACACACAAATGCAAGCTTGCACACTCACCTGTCACACACACACACACTAACACCTTCAGCAAGGCATGTACTCGCACAAGAATTTACATGCACACAAGTACACACACACAAAAGCATAGATATGCATAACCACATACATGATCATACATGCATACATGAGCATACATACATAGAAGCATGCACAAAAGAACACACACACACACACATACATGCACACATATAGACACATGCACACACAAGCATGCTTCCATGCAAACACTCAAAAATATGCACACACATATGTACACATGCTCATGTACACATGGGCACACAAGAAGACATGCATGAAAACACACACAAACACATGCACTCTCTCTCACACACACATGTAGGAACAGACATGCACAACCACAAGCTCATACACAAACATGCTCACACACATACATAAAAAGATGGACATGCCCACACACATGCACACACACACGCATGCACGATGACACAAACACGCACACATGCCTTCACATACACATGAATGCACACACATGCCCACAAACATAGAAATAAATGTCAAATGCATAGGAAAATGTATACACACATGTTCAACCACTCAGACACACATGCATACCCATGGAGAAATACACATGCATTTGTAGCTAAAAACACACACACGTGCATGCACTTACATGGACACATATGTGCAAACACAAACACATACACATGCATGCACATGCAGCAAACACACACCCAAGTACTCACACATATGCTTGCACATAACATACAAGCACACACTCGTATGCTTATGTATAAGCACATGTTCAAGCACACACACATACACACATGCATACCCACATGAACACACACAAAAAGATGTACATACACACCTGCATGCACCTACATACACACACATATGTAATTGGCACATACACAAGTGCACACACAAACACACACGCACATATGCACACTCACACCTACACACAAACATGTAGTCACTCACATACACACACACATAGACATATACACGTGCACACACAAGTGCACACCTATGTATGCACACATATGCACATGAAATTGTGCACACATTTATACACACAAGCATGCACACACACACACAAAACTCACATGCACAAACTCACACAGACCTACTGATAAATGTGCATACAAAAATGTGGACATATTTTCCTATGATCATACGCATGTAGGGACGCACACACACACACACATACGACAACACATGAGCCCAAACACATGCACACATGCACATACACACACATGCTCACAAGCACACAAGTATTCACAAATACACAGACACACATTAGCACATATGTGCATGTACACACACACGTGTACACGTAAACAAAAACATGCACACACACACACAAATAGGTACAAGTACACATGCACACATATGCATGCACACACTCACACAAGAACACATGTGCATACATACATGCATACATGCTCATATGTGCACAAAATCACATGTGCATATACATACACATATATTCACACATGCACTTCCTTAAATACATGCACACACAGGCACATGCACATGCACAGGCATATGCACACACATGTACATGCAAGAATTACCACAAACAAGCATACAGACACATGGACACATGCACACACTGACACATGCATGCACACTCACAAATACACTTAAGCACACACATGTACATACAAGCATGCACACACAAACAAATAAAAGCATAGATAAGTGAACACACAAATTTACTCATGCAATTGTACACACAAGAAGACAAATATACCCAAACACAAACAAGTACATGCACATAGATGCACACTTACAGACACCAAAAAATACACACCCATGTATGCACGCATACACACAGCATAAACATACACACATGCATAAACATACATACACACATACACACATACATGCAAATATGAACAAAAGCACATATACACACAAATAATGAAATACACATTCATACACACAAATTTCATCAATGCATAAACACACACACACACACACACATGCACACATCAGCACTAGCACATAAACACAGATGCACATGAACAAGCATACACTTGCGCACACAAAGGAACTCACACTTGTACGCACAAGCACATAATCCACAAAAGCATCCACACACACACAAGTGCACTCACTACTAATGCACAAGCATGCACACATGTAGTCTCATGCACATGTACACACACGCACAAACTCACTCACACATATGTGAACACACACGCACACACTTTAGGCACATACATACACACAGAGGCCCACACACACATGTGTATGCCCACATAGATAACCATACATGCATAAATATGTACACACATACATGCACCCACAAACACTTATTCACATGCACTCACATACACACATACATATGTACTCACACATGAAAGTACACATGCACACATGAATGTACACACACATGCTCACACTCTTACACATGCACTCACACATATATACACACACACACCCATGCAAGCACACACATATATACATAAACATGAACATACACTCATGCCCATGCATGCACATAAACACACACATACTCACATACATACATGAACATACACATGTATACGTGCATGTAGTCACTCTCATGTAGGCACACACACATCTACAAACCCATGTATAGACATGCACAAACATACACACATGCATGCATGCACACACGAACACATACACATATAGACACACACATGCACACATGTACATTCTTGTATGGATGCACATACACACACTCTGATGCACACACATGTCACAAATGTGCACACATGCACACAAACACATGCAACTATACACAGACAAACATGCTCACATACATATGCCTATAGAAAAAAATGGAAAAATATGGATTTACATGCACACATTACCATGCATGTACATTCACACACATGCACATGAACACACATGCACAAAGACTCACACATGCACACATGCACACATGCAGACATGCACACATGCAAACTCATATACAAGTATAGTCACACACACATGAATACACACACGTCTATAGGGATAGAAACAAACATGCATACTCACATGCACCTTTGCACACACACGGACATACACAAACACTCAAGTACCAATGCACATAGGCAGAAGAATATGCATAAATCATATGAACACATGCATAAAAACACACATACACATATACATATGCGTGCACACACATGCATACCTATGGATGCACATGCACACACAAATGTACCCATGTATGCACATGCATATACACAAACTCACATACATAGGTATTTGAACACATGCTTAAGCATAAGCACTCATGCACACTCACACACACGTATGCACATATGCACACCTGCATGCACACAAACATAATCACATACCCATGCACACACATACATGTAAATATACACACACACGCTTGAACACATTTACATCAGCACATGCTTGCACGCATGGACAAATGCATAAACACACATATGAACACGCAATCACACATACAAATATATGAACAAAAACATACGCATCTAAACACGCTCATGAACACTCACAGATGCATACACACACATGCAAAAACAAAAAATATGAACTCACACACAAATGTGCACATACATATGCACACACACACACATATACATGCACACACACACACAAGAGCACTACACACCCATGCACACACACATGCCCACACACATGAATGCACATGCACACAGACTCACATAAATGGTCACAATCATACATGCACACACACATGCACACAAATAGATACACTCATGCACATGTATGCACACACACACACACACACACACACCAGCACAGACACACACACACACATGCACACACATGCACAAGCAAACAAACATTCACATACTCAAACACACATGCAAACTAGAACACATGTATATAGAAGTGAACACACAAATGCACCTACACACATGTACACAGGCCCACACTCACATGTGCACATAAATGTAAACACATGTACAATCACATATGCATATATGCACATACACACACACACACGAATAAATACACACATGCACCAACACACACAGACATGTGCTCGCATGCAAACACAAACATCCATACACACACACACACACACTCACACATGCTTAAACACCCATACACACTTACATCAATAAACACACACATGCACATATACAAACACATACATAGACATAGGCATACACATACAAACATACGCATATGCATACCCCCACACATGCACACACATACAAACTGGCACACACAAACATGCACATAGAGACAAATCAATAGACATGAATGCACATAACAACACATGCATATGCAAACACAAGCATAAATGCACTCACACGTAGGAACATAGACACATACACAAGCACACCCATGCAAACAAAAACATAAGTACACATGTACACAAGTAGACACACATGGATGCACACAACTACATGGGCACACATGTGCATGTGCATGCACATGCACACACGCATACATATGCATTGCATACACACATATGTGCTTGCACACACACACACAAACATGTTCAAACATAAATGCAAATACACACTTGTATGCACCCCCACATGCACACACTTACATGGGCACACAACCACACACACATGCATGGACACACACATGCACACACATCCACATAAACGTATATGCATACAGAAACACACATGTGTGCTTGCACACAAACACACATACATGCACATACACATGTGGGCATGTACACACATGTACAATAATACACACATGCAACGACACAATCTCAGAAGCAAACACGCACACATGCATGCACATATACTCAAAAGCACATAGTCACATATGTACACATGCACACACACATATGCACATACACACCCATGTGGGAGCACATGCACACACATAGACACACTCATGCACACATATACACAGAAGTACATGTATGCACACATACACACACATAAATTTGCCTGTATAGTTGCACACAAGTACATACATGTGCACACACAGACTCACCAACATATGCACATATGAGTGAACACACACACACACACATGCACATGCAAGCACACACACAAGGTAGTGCAAGGACACCACACATGCATGTATAATACAAACATGCACACAAATGTCTACACATGTACAACCACACACCTACACACGCACACACACATTCACACACACACACACATGTGCTAGCATGCACATTCACACACATGCACAAATGTATTCATGCACACCCACACACATACACACACATGAATAGCCACACACACTCACAATAATGAACACACACTAGCACATGCACACAAACATACATACTTGCATTGTGTGCACATGCACATGCACACACTCATGTATGTAAGTGCACACCTACATGCACAACCACATGTATAGACACACACCTCCTCACACTCACACACATGCACACACATACAAATACAAAACTACAAACATGTGCATATGCACATGCACATACATACACATACACACATGTATGTGTACAATAACACACGCACATACATACATAAGTACTAACATATTCACATGCTGACATGCACATGCACACACATAGAGGAACATAGACATGAACAAACACACATGAAAGCACAAACACAAACACACATGTGCACAAGAAGGGACACTCGCATTCAGAAACATGCATGCATACAAACAAATGTGTTCATGCATATAAACACACATGCACAACACACACAAAGACATACACTCATGCACAAATAGACATGCATGCATATACATACATATATTCATATGCACACATAGATCCATAAAAACACATCTACACACTCATGATGGTACAAATGCACTTGAATGTATGCATCCATGGACACATTCAAGCATACACATAGACACACACAAACATGTCGGCACACCTACACACACACAATCAAACACATACACATATGTACACACACGTGCACTTACACACATGCACACACATAGACACGAACATGAACCATCACACACACATAAGAACATAAAGTGCATGCACATGCACACGACACAAATAGATATGCACCAATGGACATGCACACACATGCATGTACACACACAGCCACATACACACATGCACACATGCACATATGCACACAAATACACACAAGCATGCATAGGTAGATAAACATAGTAGTGCAAGCACACTAGAAAATGCATGCATGCATGCACAAGCAAATGCATACACATACACACATGCACACACACACACTCATGCACAAGAAGATTTGTACACATAGGAGCACAACACAAGTGCATACATACACACAAGCACACATGCACATACACAAACACACCTGTGTGCTCCCACCCACACACACACATAAACACGAATGCACACATACATGTATAAGCACAAGCATATATGTGCACATGCCAACTAACACTCACACACACATGTATAGTCTTATAGATATGCACTCACATAGGAAAACACACACATAGATGCATGGACACATGCACAAGCCCATTCACTTACGTACATCTATACTCATACATTCATAGACACAAACACAAACACACACACATGCACTTGCATATTCACACATGAAAACAAACAACATACATACATGCATTCATAGAGACACAAAAATACAACTTGCATATGTATGATAAAAAAATAGACACACATAAATGTATTCACACACATGTAGATACACACACACACATGCAAACACATGCACATGTAAACAAGGATGCATGTGTGTGTGCACACACACATGCCTATACATACAGACATGCATGCACACACAAAATGCATGCACATAAACATGCATGCACACACACACACATGAACACACATACACACAAACATGCACACACACACACACACACACTTGTGCATACACACTTCCACACACACACACACACATTAACAGAAGAACACGCATGTACACACACACACTCATGCATGCCTACAAAAACATACACGTAAGCATGCATACACACTCACACATAAATTCACAAACAACCACTTATAATATATCGACACATGCATACACACATACACATAAGTATGCACACACACACACAAAAATGCACATGAACATACACAGACAAACACACATGCAGGTGCACACACACACAATCACATGCACACACACATGCATGCAAGTAGCAAATACACTCATGCATCAAGCATACATTCATATAAATACACACGCACACACACATGAACAAACACACACACATGCACACACACACATGCATAGACACATATGGAAACTCATGTAAACACTAGAATATACATGCATAAACACATATGCACACAGATAGACATAGATAGTTGCATATAGAGACATTAACACATGGATGCATAGATGCACACACATAGAGAAGCACGTAGACACACACAAATTGATGCACATAAATGCATGCACACAAAACCACACCATCACCCACAAACACACGTACACATGAATAGACAAAAACACGGACATATGCACACACACAAGCACACAATGCACACATTTACATATGCATACACACTTGGAGATGCACCCACTCGAATGCACATGCACATAGACTCACATATGCACATATACACACACCTGTACATGGACACATGCACATACACACACATATGTGCAAAGACACACACATGTATATGTGTAAGCACCACATACACACATGTGCATGCATACACACATAAGCATGCACACATGCACACAGAGAACCACACACACACACACACATTCAAATGCACACATGCACCAATGCAATCAGTTACACACACATGTGTATGCTTACGCACACACATGCATGCATGCAAGAAAGCACACACACAAATGCCATCACAAACACCCGCCCTCACACAAACACACACACACATGCGTTTACGCATGCCCACACACCCATACACACACACACATTCACTAGTATGCACACATGTTGACACAAGCACACATGTACACACACAACTTCACACATACATATGCACAACCACACATAGACATGCATGCACATGTAGACAAGCACCCCCAACCTATACACATCCATGTATGCATGCACACACACACACAAGAACATGCATGCATATATATATATATATATATATATCCAAACATAAACAAGCCCGCTTATAAACACACATAAGCATAGACAAATGCACTTGCACAAATATGTAAGAGCACACACTCACACACAAACACAACTACACCCACACATATGCATAGACATATGCATTACACAAATGCATGCATACTCATATGTACACACATACACACTTGCAAAAACATGTACACATACACACAAATATACGCACACATATGCACATGCAAACAAAAGCAAGCACATACACATAAACATTCTTGTGGACAAACACACTTGAACACACACACACACAAGGACATGTGCATGCACACACACATATACATACACACACACACACCCATGCACAAGTGTGCTTGCACACACACACATACACATACAAACACATGTACACATATGTACACACATGCACACATATAGACACATTCATACAGGGACAAACATTGGCATGCACACACACACACAAACCTACACATACACATGCATACATGCATGCACACTCACACTCCTATACTCATCAACAATTATATACTTACACATGTACACATATGCACACATATGCATTGAAACACAAACACATGCATTGAAACACAAACACATGCATGTGCACACACACATGTATGCACGTATGCATGCATGCCACTCACCCATACCAACATGTGCACCCATGAACACACATATATAAACACATGCATATGAAAACAAATACACTCGCACAAGCATAAATAAATACTTGCACAAACACACACTTACACGCATAGGCACACACATAGGAAAACACAAAGGACACACACATCTGCACACCATGCACATGAACATATAGACACACATACACAATCACAGACACACACATGTACAAAAACATGTGCACACACATACACATGCACAAACACATAGATGTTCATACACTCAACATACACATGCACACATATGCAGTGGCATGTATGCACATGTGGTCACATGCACATGCACACACTCACACTCACATATAGGCATGCCAAGATGTATACATGCACACACAAACATTATTCACACACAAATGCAAACACACATGCTCACATTTATGTACAAATGCACACATATGCTTACACACACACACACACACACATGCACTCACATAAGAACACACATGCACACACACACACACATGTAGACACACATATGTACATAAACATACTCACACACATCCAAACAATCATGGCCATGCACATACACACATGCATGGGCACACACAAACACAAAACCATACATGCACAGGAACACACATGCACATACACAAAGACACACATACACATATACCCATACACACATATATGTATCTACATGCATATGCATGCACATGCTAACATAGACACACATAGATACAAACACAAAACAAGCACACACACATATGTAGATATGCACAAACATGTCCATGCATATGTATAGACACTCACTCATGTAGACACACACACACATACACATACATGCACATATGCATAAGCACAAATTCACATAGACTCCAAAATAGATGGACACACATTATCATACACATGCACATGCATGTATACACCCACATTCACACATATATGCACACAAGCATGCATGCATATAGTGGCACATAAACATGCACAAACACTTACACACATGCAAGCACACACACATGCGGGTATGTAGATGCACACCAAAACGAACACACACAAACATGCTCACACACATACACACACACAAACATGACCATGCAAGCACATATACATACATGCAAACACACACAAGGACACAAGCTCACACATGCATAAACACTTACACACATGCAAAAACACAAATACACAAACACATACACACAGAGACACAATTATGCATGCACATGTACACACACACACACACATAAGCATAAAAATATATGCATACACACACACATAATAATGCAAACATTCCTTTAGGCATATTCACATGCAAAACTACAACACATACAAACATAGTAACACCTATGTACACATGCATATATGGACACATACACATACTCATGTACACACATGCATATATATATATATGCACATGCAAAACGCAAGTACAGACACGGATATGTTCACACATAAATGTACTAACACACGCATTCACACACATACGCACACACTCACATGCACACAGACACTCTTACACACACACACGCATGCTTGCATTCACAATTTCTCACACACATAAACATAGACACAAATACCAATAAACACACATGTACTTGTAGACATAAGAACACACACACAGACACACACATGCATTCCAATACACATGCACACACACATACATATGAACACACGCACACATGCAAATGCACACACACACATATGTGCACATAAATAGACACACAAATACATACACACAAAAGTGCAAAACAACACACATGTCTACACATAAACATACACATCAACATGCATGAACACATATGTACACATGCACACACACACACACACACTCACCCACAATCACACCCCCTAACATACACTCTCACACACACATGCATGCACACAAACACACACGAACACATAAACATGCACATATAGGTGCACATACAAATGCACATGAATGGAGACACATACACATACAAATGCATGTGTATAGTCATATACACCCACAAACATGCACCAATACATACAAACACACACACATAAAGGAACATCCATGCATATGCACATGCACACACATGCGAACATATGCACAAGCACACATGCACACATGTAAGCACACACGTGCAAGTGCACACACATGCACAAGAACACACAACCACACACATGCATGAACATGGGCACACATTGCACCCCAAACATGCACACACATGCATGTGATGCACAAACACACTCACTCACACATGTACACATGCACCCACATACATACACTTACACACACTTGCATGCACTCACACAAACACACAAACACACAAACACACATAAAGAAGCACACATGCATGCATTCATGCATGCTCACAAGCATAACACACTCACACAAATACAATCTATAACAAACACATAAGCATGCACATGTGCACACATGTATACACACATGTACATTCACACACATATTACATATACACACATAAAGTACAAACACACATATACATAGAAAGACACACATATATACACATGCACATGCAAACACACTCACACCAACACACATTGACACACACCCACATGTACTCACATGCATGCACACAAAAGCATACAAACACACACACACGCGCACACAGACATGTACTCGTATGTACATGCACACACACATAGGCACATGCATACACGAACACTTGTGCACTGACGAGCATGCACATATAGGCACAAGCACATGCAAACACACTCACACACACCCACATGTACACACATGGATACTTAAACACATGCACATATGCATGTAAGAAAACACATGCACTCATGCATGTTAAAGGACAAACAAACACATGCATGCACAAGCATATGCATACACACATACATACTCACATGTACACACAAACATGTGCACATCCACATGCACACAAACACGTGCATACACACACATACATGCACACACACATATAGACATGCAAACACATATGAGCAAACACATACACACACATGCACATGCACACATACACACACACCCATAACCATACATACACATACATGTAGACACATGCACACACAATAGAAATAGCATAGTCAACAAACACATACACAAACGCACCTGCATGCACATACGTACACACATAGAAGTCACACATAGGTACACACACACAAACTTACATACCATATGTGCACACACACCCATAGAGTTAGATGCAACACAAATATATGCACACACACACACGCACACACCAAAACACACACATACATGTTTGAACAGATGCACAACATGTATAAATGCATGCACCCACAAATATACACTCATAGGAACACAAGGGCACATAAGTACATAAACATGCATTGATACACATATGCATACACATAGACTCTTGTACATGCACACACACACAAACATGCACATGCATGCATGCATGCACACAAATGCACACACACACACACACACAGACAAGCACCCACATGTTGACGCATGAAATTGTATGAACTAACACACACATTCATGCACATAATCATACTCATGTACAAGCATGCACACACACACACACACACACACACACATGCACACCCACACATAGATACACACACACATAGTAGCACACGCACACTCAGACAAGCACACAAAATGACATACATACATACACACATCAACATGCACACTTGCATGTGCATGCATACATGCATTAATGAACATGAACAAACACTTGAATGTATGCACACATCTACTAACACATGTGCACACACACACACACTTACATATGCATATGTGCACACATGCTTATATACATGCACACAAACATACACATGTGCATGCACACACACCCCCATAGACACACAAACTAGTGCATGCATGTGCACACACACACAAACCCATACATATGCTCTCATATGCACACAAATACACATGAATATAGAACCATAGAACCAGACACATGTACATGCATGCACATCAACAACACATGCACATAAGCACACAAATGTAAATACACATATACACACACCCACACAACACATGCACACACAAACACAAGAACACATGCAAACACACACAAGCATTAACACTGGGTATGCACGTGCACATGCACACACATGCATGCATGCCTTTGCCAGTGCAGCACATACACCTGCACACATGTGCATGCACACACACACACATGTATACACACGTACACACATGAAACACCAACATGGGCACACACATATACACACAACCACAAACATAAGCATGCATGCAAACACACAAAAGCTTTGACATATGTGCACATGTAGACACACACACACACCAAAACGCCTACATACCCATGTGCATACCCATGTAATACACATATGCACATGCATGCACATATATACACACATGCATGCACACAAGCACACACTCATATGAACACATACATACACACATACATAGACAAACTAATGTACTAATGCACACACATGCACACCCACACGAATGCACACACATGCAAATGAATGCATCCACATACACAAGCACACACACACAAGCATGCATGCACACCCACACTCTTGCGCCCATGCCCCACAACCATACACAAACATGCACAAACACACACTCACACACATAAATACACACCACCTTGCACATTCACATACACACAAAACTAGAAGTAAACACACTTGCACAAGTGCATGCATGCACATATATGCACATGCACATGCAAACACAAGTACACATACGTGCATGCACACACATGCACCTACATGCATACACACACAGACACAAGCACACACATGCACACACATATAAGCAAGCATATACTAACACATGTACAAAAGCTCTCACACACCCTTGTACACAAACCTACACTAACACAGACACACACATGCACACACAAATGCGTATGAACTCACACACACCCCTACCCACACATAAGAAACTACATGCATGCATACACACAACTCACATGCACGAGCTCACACACACAAGTGGGTGCATGCACACATACACAAATGCATACAATAAAAATACACCTACACAAACATGTACACATTTATACACACACTTACATGCACACACTTATCCATATGCACACACATAAGTGCACACACACGCACACATGCATGCACATATGAACTCATACATGAATACATGCACATACGCATGCACCCACACATGAATAGAAAAGTACACATGAACATACACAAATGCACATGCACATGCAAATACAAGCACACAAATGAATGCATACACACACATATAAACATGCACACACACAAGCACATACATTTTGACACACACAGGCACAAACATGCACACATACATAGATATATGCATACATAAACACATGCATGGTTGCACATATACATGCTCCCAAATGTGTACACAGGCTTTCAAACATAAACTCAAATCAATGCACATCTACACATGCATGCACATACACACTTGCACTATCTCTCCCATATATGTATACAAACCCTCTCGCTCACACACACATACACATATATGCACAACCATGCACATGCATAACCACATACACACAAATAATAAAGGCACAAACACACATGCACACAATCACTCGCACATGAATACACATATGCACACCCACGCACATATGCACACACACTTGCATGCACACATACACATACAAGAGCACACATATGCAAACATGTACATTCATGCATGTGCACAAGTGTATACACATGTACAAGCACCCACACTTTAGATGCACTCACATGCTGTAGACATGCATGCATGCACACACACACAAACATATGCACATATATTCATCAACACACACACACACACATGTACACTTATGCACATGCATGATTACAAACACATGCACACAAATAGACACACACATAAACACAAAAACACACACATGCACAAATGCACCTACGTGTACATAGATTCACACATGGACATAAACACATGCATAAATTCATAGACTCAACCAAACACACACAAATATATGAATGGGCACACTCACACACACACATGCACGCACACAAATGCACACACACGCACACAAACATACACACACACAATATACCTATGCACACACCTACACACATGCATGCACACATATATCCACACACGTGCACACACATATATACACATATGAACACACACACACACACACAAAAGCACATGCACACATCCATGCAGATGCATACACATAAGCACATAGGCACATGCATGCATAGATACACACATATATACACACATGCACATCAATGCACACACACACAAACACACACTCAGACATGCACACCCACATACATGTCCATTCACCCACATAGTTACACACATATGTACACAAACAAACTCACACATATGGACATAGACACACATACATGTACATATTTATACATACACAAACACACACGCACCTATGCACACATGCACATGAAGATACACATGTGCTCACACAAATACATGCATGCACACACACACATGCACATACATAAATGCACACATACACACATGCACACATGCACACATGCACATGCACACATGCATGTACACACTTGCATGCCAATTATGAAAACACACATGTGCTTACACACTCATATTCTCACACATGCATGCATGCACACATGCAAACACGCGCACCTACACACACTAATATGTGCACACATGCACATGCACAAATGTATGAATGTTCACATACATGCATACACATATGCATTGGCACACATAGGCACAGTTACATGCTTACGCATACACACACATGTCCACACACACAAAGACAAACACATACATGGAAGTATGCACACACACACACATACATGCACATATACCTAAAAGTAAATGGGCATGCATTCATATACACATACACATGTATGTACATTACCATGCACAAACTCACCTTCACATGCATGCACATATGCACCCATACATGTGAACACATGCACATTCACCTACAAACATATGTTCAAACACACACACACACACGTGTACACAAAAAATGCACAGATGCATGCCCATACACACATAGCATGCACACATGTATTGCAAACACAAACACACAACCACACATGCACACACAAATATGTACACATAATACATGCACACACAGACATGTACATATAACACATGCAAACACATACACATACACACATGCATGTGTACACAGGCATGGACAAACCTAAGCAAGCACACACCCACACACACACACCCATACACACACATGTCGACATACATTCACACACCCATGCATTCAGACATGCACACATGCAAACACAAGCACATACATATGAAAAACACGTGCATTCACTTGCACACCACCAATAACATAGAAATATGAATATTCACACACTCACACATGCACATGAATAAGCACACTTGTGCACATACACACATGCACAAAAAAATATGCACACATACAAGAACAATAAGATCCACACTCATGCACACACAAGCATAAACAAGAACACACACATACACAAACACATACAAACATAAAATGCACACTCTCACACATACACATATCCATAAACACATTTTCATGCATTTTTACATGCACACACATGAGCACCCATCATACGCATGCATGTGTGCACACATACATGCATGTATGCACAAACACACGTACAAATGCACATCCACACACACCAAAAAACTCCCACACATGAACATACACACACAAACAAATATTCACACATGAACAGACATACATAGGCACACACACACACACACACATATGCATGCAAGCACACAAACACACAAAAAAACATGCCCATACAGACACCCCACACATACACAAACACACACACAAAACACACGCATGCACACATGCACAAACACAAGATGACACACACATACCCACACACATGTGCAACTAGATACATGCTCACATATGCGAATGAACAAACACGCATAGGGATACACATATGAACACTTGCGTATATGCATAAACACACTCATGCATAGACACACGCAACTACACATGTACACACAAACAAGCACACAATCTCATACATTCACACAAGAACATGAACACACGCACAAACGACCACATGCACACACAATCAGGCACACATATACAACACATGCACGTGCACAAAAACATGCATGCATACGCACACATACACACACAAGAACACTTGAACACATGTGTAAACAAAAACATGCACACACACTCACACACATGTGAACAAATACACACAAATACACATAGGCATACACACACATGCATAAGTACACACAAGAACATGCTTGCATACATACATGCAAAACATGCTTACATACATACATGCAAACACGCACACAAACACACATGCTCACACACACACAAACTCACAACCACACACATCTAAATACATATACATTAGCAAACATATATGAACACACATACACATGCACACCCACCCACACCTACTCTTACCAATGCACACACACATGCAGACACACACACACACATATATATGCACATACATAAATAAAAACACAATCACACATGCACAACCACTAATGCACACATGCACACGCACACAGACACACATGCACAAGCAGCCATAGATTCATATGCATTAATGCACACACACATATGCATGTATGTACACACATGCACATGAGGACATGCCCACAAAGACACACTTGTGTACACACTCACACACATACACATGCAACCACACACACACCCACATGCATGCACACATGCCCACACACATGCACACACACAAAAACACATGCAAGTGCACCCATGCATGGACACACATGCACAAGCACACACAAGTGTAAACCCAAGCACATAAAAGAGAAATACACATGCACACTGATATGCACATAGATGCACACATACACATGTGTACATGTACAGACAAATACATACACACATACAAGCACACTTACAAGCACACACAAATAAGGACACAAACATGCACACATACATACACTCATTTGTACAATGACATGCACGCTTATGTGCAAACATAGATGCACACACAAACATGCATACCTACACACATTCATGCAAACACACACACACCCAACCACATTCAAACACATGGATAGCCTCACATACATGCACAATGACACAAACACACATATATACACATTCACACACATATATACTCACATGCATGCCCACACACACTCAAGTGCACACACACAAACATAAACATGCATGCACTCACACAAAAACACATACAGACACACGCACATGTGTGCACCCACATGCTTACTCATGGACATGCATGCACATGCACATACACACACATAGAAAAACTCACACACACATACTCTTGCATGGCATGCACAGGCACGTAACAGCACAAACACACACACACGTACACACATGCATTCAAAAAATAATATGCATGCACACACACACACACATGCACACCTACATGCATTAACACACATACAGACACTCATACACATAGAGAAACACACGAACACACACTAACATATACATGCCTACACACACACAACCACACATACACACGCACATGCATGCACACATTCACATGCCCACACACACACATTCGCATGTACACAAACACACTCACACACACACATATATGCATGCATGCATGTGCACACACATGCAAAGAAAAAACACAGTCACACATACATACACATATAAACACATGTACATACACTTTGACACATACTCATCGACACACAAACACAGACATAATGCCATGTACTCATTCATGCACAACACACTAAGAAGAAAGCATGCACACACGTGTGCACCCACACCTACACACAAGCTTGCACACACTTACAGTACACACATGCACACGCACACTCACACAAAGTAGTTATTGATAAACTTGAAAATAGATAGACAAGCACAAATGCACATGCATATAGAAACAAACATACACACACATTTGCATGCACTCATAAGCACATATATGTATGAACAAAAATAACCACACATATACACACAAATACACATATACACATGCATACATGTGCATAAAAATATACACATATATTAATAAGAACACACATACACATGCATGCATGCAAGCACAGGCACATATGCACCCACATTTGCATATGCACACACACACACATGCAAACATATGCTAATACATAAGTACATAAACGCACACCCACACACATTCATGCACATGCACACCCATACACATGCATACATATATGCATACACATACACACACATGCAGATGCACACACACATACCCACACCCACATGCATATATAGATATGCACACACACACACACACACATAGATAAACCCACATGCATGCACACTTACACACAAACAAAGACATGTGAACACACAAGTAATCATACATACACTAATGCCTACACAAATGCACATAGTGGTCACCTGCATTGACACACACATGCATGCTTGTGCAGTTACATGGTACACACACATATGCATGCACCAGCATATGCACACACAAGAGCAAACATGCAAACAAATAGACACACAAAAAAGCACACATATGCACATCCATATACATGCTCATAAAAGGACACATACACACAAAAACACACAAGTATGCATATATAGGCACATGCATATACATGCTCATACATGGACACATGCACAAGGACACCCACAAGCATGCACACATGAATGCACACATACAGACACATGCACATACACACACATACATCCATGCATGCACACACTCACACGCATATACACACACATGCACGCATGCTCATGTGCACACATGCACACATGCTCATGTACACACATGCACATACTAGCTAATGTGCACACACACAAACACATGCACTCTTGCACTTGCTCACACACAAACATGTAAGCACACACATGCACACCCATATTCAAACAGCAAACATGCTCAAACACAAACACAAAAAAAGATAGTGATGGACTCACACACACACACGTATGTGCATACACACAAGTGCTTGATGACAAAAACACACGCATATTCATGCATAGACACTTGCATGCACACACATGCCCACAAACATAGACACAAATGCAAATGCATATGCACATTCACATATACATGTGCAACCACTCATATACACTTAGGCATACAAACACACACACACATGCACACACACAAAACACACACATGTGTACTCACACACACATGCACATGCATATACAAGCACATACTCACATGCACACTTATAAGCACACATGAGAGCACACATAGACATACAAGCATGCACACCCACACGCACACACACACAAAACACATGCACAAGTATTGAACACTTGCACACAAACACGTGCATGCAAGCACATACACACACATATACATCCTTATACACTAATGCACACGCGCAAGTGCACACACTATACATGTGTGTGAATGCACACACTCACACACCCACAAAGAAACATACACTCACTCACACATACACACACACATATACATAGACACATGCACACACAAGTGTACAAACACACACATGGACATAGACTTGTGCACACACTTATGCACATACACATACACATATGCATGCACTCACATGTACAACAAATCACATATGTGTGTACACACACATATGCACATGTATAAATATGTTTGCACACACACACACACACAAGCACATGCAACCATATATGCACACACACATGTATGCACTTGCATACACAGGCACACACACATATGAACACATGTGTGGACACACACACACATATGCATTAGCACACCATAGGCACACACACACATGAACACACATGTGAACACACATATGCTCATGGACACACTCATAGATACATATAGGCATGCACACACACAAATAAAAGGGCACTCACATGAACACACAAATGTACACAAGCATGTGCACACATAAGTAGACACACATGCCTAATCACACACATGTATATGCACATGGATGCACACACATACACAGCCAAATATATACACACACATACAAATATGGTTACACACATTCATACAAACATGCACAGACTAGCACATGTGCACAAACATGCACACACATACACATTTGCACAATGATGCACAAGAACACACACACAAATAGATGCACATGCACGAATGCATGCAAATGTATATATACACACAAACATGCACATACCACTGTACACACTAACACCAATGTTGATAGACACACAAGCACAACCACACATGCACACGTTTACAAGCACACATTAAAACACTCACACAATTGACATGCACTCAGACACACTATGCATATGCGTGCACACACATGTGCAACCAAACACACACATACACAAATAGATGCACATGCTCTTGCACATAAAATCACATGTGTGCAAACTGACATGCACAAACGCAAAGGTGCACGCACACATCCACACACACATGCATGTGAAAAAAGCACATATGGACATGCATAAACATATGCCCACACATACAAAAGTATAGACACACACATGCACACACATACACGCATAAACTCTCTCACACATTCATAAGCATGCACACAAACACATAATATAGACACATGCATAATCACACATGTACCCAAACATACATAGAGACAAATCTACACACCCCACTCACACATGTATGCACACCCATGGATACACTCATTAACAAACATACAGATGAAGACACAGACTCACATGTGCCCACACACAAACGTAGTGCGTGCATGTGCACACACACACACATAGAGACATTCACTCACAAGCATACATATGAGCACACACATGTGCATATACACACACACACAATCATATGCATGTGCATGCACACATACACTTACACACACAAAACACACATTGGTATGCATAGAAAATCCCCACAGTTACCCTCTCATAGACACACAATGCATACATGCACACACACACACACACACGCAAATAGACACATTCACACATATACACACACCTGCACACTTGTACACTCAAGTAGAGATGCACACACAAACACACAAGCATGCACACAACTACACACATGCACATCCACACACTTGAACCCACAAACACTCACATGCTCCTTGCACATACATACAGACACACACATGCAGTTGAGCACGTTCCCACACACACCTAATCATACACGCACACATGTACGCACACATAAACACAAGCAAGTAATCATGTGGACACATGTTGTTAAATGCACAAAAATACACACTCACACATGTACATGCACCTAGATGCATGCAACAGACATACACATGCATAAGCATATGCATTCATGCACTCATGTAGACATTAGCACATGTGCACAGCAACACATGCACAAGCACAAAAAGCTACACATGTACATAGGCTTGCACACACACCCGCATGTGCAAACACAAACATGGTGACACACATACATGCAAACATACACAAATGCTCACAAATATGCTTAAATACACACATACACACACACACATGCACACACAACAATACACATGCACATGTATTAACACACATACAAATGCACTCGTGCACACAAAGATGCACACACAACCACACAAATTGATGCCTATGCACACAAACTCAAATAAAAACAACCACACAAGCACAAACTCACAAATGTAGTTGTGCATGAATGCATAGGCACACTTGCACACACATATAAGCATGCAGGAACACACACATACAACCATGCACACACACATGAACACAAATAGATGCTCACAGCACACCCACACAAAGACACATATGCACAAACACAAACACACACATTTTAGTATGCACAAATACACAAACAAGTGCATGCACACACACATGCACACATATGTATGCATGTGTACACACTCATGCATACACACATCCACATGCACACACACAAAACCACATGCACACACACCCACACTAAAAATTATACAAACACACACATGCACCTCTACACTTATAGGCAGGTGTACAAGCATGCACACATGCATACCTATGCACACATAGGAAAATGCATATGCATAAGCTCACACACATGCATGCATACACATGCACAAACACAACACATAGACATACACACACACACCCACACCCACACTCACACCTACATGTACACTTAAAAAAATAAGCACATGTATGCCCACACACACAAACCTGTCAACATTGACATGCTTGCACAAACAAACAAACATGAAAACACACACACATACTTACATATGTGCATGGACACACACATGCACACAAACATGCATACACACGTTTGCATAAACACAAAGACACATGCTCACACACATGCACAATTGCACACATGTGCACACACACATGAGTGCATGAACAAACACAGACATACACTCTTGCACATTCTTATGCATGCACACAAACACACACAAGGAGACACATAAACACACACACACATGAGCACATAGACACATGCAGAGTCCCACACATAAGCGTGCATACCATACACACATGTGTACTCACATGCATACAAACACACACACACACATACACACATGCACACACATGTGCACACACACCCATAAGGTACCACACTCACACACAAACCTAAACAAGCACACAAACATGTGCACACACATGGACACGTGGGCACAAACACATGCCCAAGCACATAACATGCACACATAGTCACACAACTACACAGGCACACGCACACATGCATGCCCAAATACACACATGTATAAACATGCACACTCCACGTATAGACACAAACACACACACATGCATTCACTCTTGTGTTCTTGTACACACACATGCATAAGCACACATACATGCTCCCACACAAGCATACAAGCACACACACATGCACTCACATCTCAAACTTGTGTACACAAATACACACTCTCACCTATGCATGTGTGCATACATAGGAATATATACAAACACATAATATAACAAGTACACTCATGCACATACACATACACATGAACATACACACAAGCACACAGAAAAGCACATGCAAATGCACACACACTCACGAATGCTTGCATTGATACACCCATATGAATGCACGCATACATGCACACATGCACAGGCTCATTTACCCACACAAGCACACACACATGTGTACATGCACAGACGCACATGCACACACAACTGCATAGCACACCACCATAGATATGCACACATGCACATACACTCACACATATGAACACAAAGGCACACACAAAAACAATAGCATGCATAAATACACAGACAAAAAAGAACAAACACGCACATATGCACTTGCACCCATATAGACTCACATGCAAACACATGCACAAAAATGCATACACACACATACATGGACATAAGCACACACGCATGCACACAAACACATGAACACGCACATAGATGCGTACACTCAAATGCACACACATATGTGACATCAAATATATACATGCACATACACACACGAATGCAACATACACGAACAAACATCGATATGCACATAAGAAAAAATGCACACACACAAGGTCACAAACATGTATATACACATATACACACAAGCATACACAAAATATACGTGTATGCACACAAAAACACACACATAGGCACACACACACACATGTGCATACACACATGCACACTCACGTGCACAAACACATGTACGCACATGTCACATGCACTTACACACACTAAAGCTTGCACACATGCACACTCATACATACACACACATGCCACCTTTACATAAGAATGCACATTTCCACGCATGCACAAACACATGCTTGCACATGAAAAAGTACACCCATATGATGCACGTATGAACACATATGCACACTCACACAAATACTTGCACACACACACCTGCAGACAAGCACATACAACACACATAGATCCATGCACACATGCACCCATAAAAATAGACATGTGTGCATGTACAATTTCAAGCACAAGCTCACACATGCTTACACATGCATAAGCATGTGCATACACAGACATGCACATTTGCTAGCACTCAAGCACATACATGTACACACACATGCATACAAACACAGACACACACACATAGAAACAAATACAGACATGTACACACCCCCACTCATCCATACACACACATGCATGTACAAATGCATGCACACAGGCACACACATATACACACACACACTAACATGCACACATAAATGCACAAATACAAGCACAAAAATAAGTGCATGCATACTAGCAGACATGTATGCACACACAGATGCACAAATAGATGACCATAAACACACACTTACACACATACAAAGACACATGCACACATAGAAACATGTATAAAAATGCACACACATTTATAAACTCCTATACTCACACACACTAGACACAAGCATGCACATGCACATGCACACAAATAGGAACACACACACACACATGTATAGATAGACACCCATGGACACATAAACACATGCATACAAGCATATACATGCACACATACCCAACACACATAGGCACACACATATATGCCCATGCACAAACACACACATACTTAGATACACACACACACATGCATGCTCACATGCATGAATCAAAACACTCATGTGCACACACAGACACACATAAAAACACACACATATTCATACACACAGACATGCAAGCCCACATCAACACACATACACCCACAGACACATATAGACACATACACAAATATGCACATACACATATGCACTCAAAGACAAGAAAACACATAGACACACACATACACATGTAAACTAATAAATACACACTAACATGCAATTTCATAAACACACATGCAAATAATCACATGCAAGTACACATGCCCACAAACAAATGTTAAGTTAGCTACACACAGATGCACAAGCATACAAACACACACAGGTGCATAGGAACAGACATACACAGCCACACCTACACACAAAAACACACTCACATACATACATGCATAGCCACACATGTGCATATGTAGATACATGACCATGCACATAGATGTGCACACACATGTACATGAGTACACAAACACATAGAAAACACACATATGCATGCAAGCACACAAATCCAGTCGTACAAACACAAACACACACATATACACATGCACACATATCTGTACACATGCATGACCATGCATGTCTATAATCATATACAAACACACACATGCAAACACATACATCCATGCAAGCATGCATAAATACATACTAATACACATACATGTACACATACACATGCCTAAAAGCACAACACAAACACATATATGCATACACACACACATATACCAATGCACAAACACACACACCTATGAATTAGCAAATATACATACAAAAGCACATGACCACACAAACACATAGATTCACACTCATACACATGTATTCACACCCACCCATGCACTTACACACACGTACACAAACACTAACATGCACACATGCAAGCACAGACATACACACACACACACTTATACACACAAAAAAACACACAAGCACAATCACACTTATGCAAATGCACATATGCATACATAGATGAACACACAACCCACACATATCCACATGTGTTAGAATGCACACACTGGCACACACATAGACACACAAACTCATGCACACACACACACACAAGCATGCATTGACACAAACACCCACACTCACCTACACACACGGACACACTCACACACATGAACACACACACACACACACATATGCCTCCACACACTTGTGTACATGTGCACATGCATACCAATACACACATATATAGGTACATGCCCAAATGCACACACACACACACCCCTACACACATGCACATAGACATAGACACATCCAAACACATGGACACAAACCTACACACTGGCACACATATACACAAAAATATGCAAACACTCATGCACATGCATGCATACACACATATAGGTGCACACATGAACATGCACAGCAACACACATGTACACACACACACATAAATATACATACACATATAAAACACATATGCATGGGCTCGAGCACATAATTGCATACACACACTCAAGCACATATCCATACATGCACTCATGCATAGGCACACACAAATGCACACACAACCACACCCCCACAATCACACCCACAAACACATGCATGCACACATGCATAGCAAACTCAACACACACACACATGAGTGGGAACATGCACACACATAGTCACATGTGCACATGTGCACAAACACACATGCACACTCACATGCACACATGAACAAGAAAACACACTTACACATACAAATAAATACATACACAAGTGCACAAGTGTGCACCCACAAGCACACACACCCACCCACCCACCAACATACACATGACCACATACATACACACACACACACATGCACACATACATGCAAATAAGTGCACAAACACTCGTCCAAACACATACACATGCATTTATACACATACATACATACACACACCTACACTTGCAAGGGCACATAAACATACAAACTCACACACACGTGCTCACAAATGTGCACACACACATGCTCATAAAGGTGCACACAAAGGTGTGCACAAAGGTGCACATACGTATGCATGCACTTACACACACATGCATAGACATGCACAAACATACACACATAGGAACACACTTGCATATGCTCAAGCACACACATGCAAAAACACACTCAAGAATATACATATGCTTGCACAAACACATAAGAAACCCACAACCACACTCATACGCATGCCTGTATAGACACACGCATGCAACACACGCACCTAGCCACATGTGCACACTTGCACAAACACATATCCACATGCTTGCACACACGCACACACACATGCAAACAAGCATATACACATGCACACACACACGTACACATGCAAACATGCAATCATACACACTTATAAATGAATGAATGCACACAAACACACATGAACACACCCACAAACTCACATGCACATAAGAAGACATATAGGCACATAAGCACAAACACAAACATCGACACATAACCACACAAGTCACACACATGTAGACACACAAGCATACAAATGCATACACTGATCCACCAAAACAAATGCATGCACACACACATATAAAAACACGTATGCACACATATGTAGACACAAACACACACACACACATGTACCCATGCACAAACATGCAAAGGCACACATGTGCCCACACTTGCACAGACATGCAAACACTTAAGCATACACATACACAAATGCACATGTAGAGGTACACACACACACTTGCTCACACATGTATACACAAATGAACACACATGCACATGTACACACATAAGTACAAACACACACACTCACACATAAGCACACACACATATACACACAAAAACATGAACACAAGCATGCATATGCACATGCATACACCTATACACATTGATATTTACACAAAACACACACAAATAAACACAGACATGCATACACATGCACAAGGGAACTCAGACATGCAAACTCACACAAATAAATACACATAGACAGACAAGTGCACCTATGTACACCCATACACAATGAAGCACACACACACTTATATGCATAGACATAGATATGCACACACACATGTTCATATGCACACAAACACACACTCACACGAATGCATAAGCACAAATGCACACATACACACACATGCATAGACAAAAACACAGATGCATGCACATATACACTCATGCAAACACACATACACACACAAAATCATGCACACATGCACATACACACACAAACACATGCATGCACACATATATAGACATGCACAAATATGCACTCGTTGACACATGCACACACACAACCACAAATATACGCTCACAGACACACACACACATAACCACATACACACATGCATGCATGCACACACACATGCACACATGCACAACACACACACACATGTACTAACACACAGATACATACATCGACATAGACACATGTACATATATACTCATGCATGCACACATGCACATGCACAAATATGTACACACGCACACATAAACACATGCATGCACACATATATGGACACACATAAATATGCACTCGTTGACACATGCACACATACAACCACACAAGTACACACATAGAAACACACAACCAAACACACACACATGCACATACAAAAACACATAGTAACACACACACATACACATTTGTCTGTACCCATGCACAAACTCATGCTCGTACAAGCAAATAAATATACCCACACACCTATACAAACATAGACACACATTAACACACACACATACATGCACATAAAGAAATTTGAACACTCACACATACACACATACATGCATAGACATATAAAGACACTCAGACATACATATGCGTGCACACATGCTCACATTGACATAAGTGCTTAGAAATACACACACTTGAACACACATATGTATGCAAGCATGCACTCATAGGGGTGCACACACACACATACACACAAATGCATGCACACACATGTACAAAAACATACATGCACACACACATACACACACCTGTAGGGATGCAAATGCACACACACATGTGCACAAAAAACATGCTCACATGCATACATGTATAGTCACACATGCACACACTTTTATACACACAAACACAAAATCGTGCAGACGCACACGCACAAGAACATGCATACACATGCACACAAAGACACAGACAAGTAGGCATAAACATACACAAATGCATCGAAACACACAAATGCATGCACACAAACACACACACACAAGCACACAATCAAACACATACAACAAAAACACATGCACATGCACATAGTCACAAACTCACGCATGCACACAAACACACACCTTCACACACACACAGGTAAGCACACATGCACAAGCATGCAAACATATAGACACACTTGTCCTCACACTCATGTAATGAAACACATAGAAACACACAAACATGTATGCACAAACACATTAACATGGAAGAACTAGCATAAGAACACAAAAGCTCATGGAAAAGTATGCATGAAAATACACACAAGCACACACATAGCACAAACATGCATAGACACATGTAAGAGCACACATGGACAAACATGTGTACAAAGACACATTCACCAACACACAAGTGCACACGTGAATGCAAATGACATAGAAACATGCACATATATGTGCTCACAAAAACACACACACACAGATGCATGCACAAACAACCATACACTCACATCCACACACATAGAAATGCACACACACACATGCATATGCAAATGCACACACAAGCCCACATATACACATGCATAGACATACACACGTAAACATGCATACATGCACACACTTAAATAACATGTAGACAAACACACACATAGTAAGACACATAGAAGGCACATGCACATGTAAATGCACACACACACAAAAACACACACATAAGTATAGGCACACAAGCACATCGTACACACTCACTGACACGCACATGCACACACACACACAAATGCCCTTGCACACATACACACAAAGACATGAACATAAAAAGACACAAAGATATGCACACACATAGAGAAGCATGCTTGCATTAACATGCACATGCACACACATGCATGCAAGCATGCATACACACATTCATGCATCTATGCACACACACATAACCACAAGCACATAAGCATAGACATGCAAAAACAAACATAAGCACATGTATAGCACACATGTACACACACATACAGGCATAGACATAGATACCCTCATGCACACATACAAATATGGTAATGCTCACACTCACACAAACTTACACATACATGCATGCACTTACACACCCACACCTACAGTCACATACACACACATACAAACACATACACACACTCACACACACAGCACATAAGCACACAAATGCACATGTGTACCCAAAAGCACATACAGACATGCTCAAACAAAAAAAAATACACACACACCACACGCACATAGCACACACACACACATGCACACCTAAGCATAAGTATTAGAATGAAGACATATGCACATGCACATGCACACACACCAAACAGACACACAAGCACAACATGTATGCACAATTACACCTACACGCATGCTGACACATGCACATGTGCATGCATATGTGCACAACCTACACACACATACACACAGACACTTACAACTCGCACATAGGTAAATGCATGCAAACACAAACGCATATGCACATGCATATACAAACATGCAAGCATACACACACATGCACTGACATAGGCACACACATGCAGAAAAATACATAAAGCATGCACATCAAAAAGCACACACACACACACAAACATGCACACATGCATGCACACACACAGATGTATGCACACATACATGTGCATTCACATAAGCACACACACATACAAAGACTTGCACACAAGCACACACATACAAGCAAGCTACTTCACACACACACACACATGTAGCCACATAGACACATGTGCTAGCACGCACATGAACACATAGGCACATGTAAAGACACATACATGATAAAATATAGGCACACATATGTACACAAAAATACATGAACATGGACAAACGTGATTGAGCACTTGCACAGGCTCTCTCACATGCACCTAATCATGCACATAAATGCACTCATATAAACACTCGCATGCACACACATGCAAACACGCATGCACACATGCGTGCATACATGCATGAACACACACACCCATGCACACTCATGCACAAACACATAAGCACACGTAAGCACAAACACATTCACATACACATGCACTAACATACACATGTACTCACACACACACATGCACACTTATGCACATACAGACACACACATGTACCCACACATATGGACAGACATGTGCATGAACACACTCAGACACACATGCACTGACACATGAACAAACACATAAACATACACATGCATACACACACAAGCACACACAAACACTCACATATACACGTACACGCACTGACACACGTACACACATGCATGTGACACATATACGCAAAAATTGATAAACATAGACATAGACACATACACATGTAAATATACACACACAAGTAGACACACACACACATAATTACTCTCATGCATCCACATACACAGACACACATGCATGCACATATACCTACAAATGCACCAACACTTATACACACAAAGACATACATGCATACACATACATACACATACACTTACATACACATGCACATACACACACACACATACACAAGCAAATACATACATACAAACATAAACATGCACACACACACACACACACATATACACGCAAGCACACCCATGCACACACAAGTACAAACACATGCATGCATCTACATGAACACACATGCATATACACTTATAAAGATATACACACATGCACATAAAACATGCACACCTACAAGTAAACACACATGAATGCATAAACTCACAAGTGCACAAAGACAAACATGCACTTGCACTCACACTAATGCATAGATGCACATGATCACACATGCATGCACACATGTCCACATGTACAAGCAAGAATTATAAACATGCAAATGCACACACATACATACACACACACATACACACACGTACAAGCACACACATGCATAGACGCTTGCATGCACATACACACATACACACACATGCACAAGTATAAAGATGTACACAAACAAACATAGAGATACATAGACACTCAAATGCACAAATGCATACACAAACACACACACACACAAATACACACATAAACAAATATACATGCACACATATCCACATATACATAATCACGTTCACATATAGGTACACACATGCACATAAACCCATACACACAAGCACATATATACACTCATAAATATGCAAAAACATGCTCAAACACAAACACACAAATGCATAAATGTATACATGAATACACACAGGCATGCACACACTCACACAAACCCGCACACATGCACACACCTAAACACACACACATGCACCTACACATTCACAAATGGACATGCACACATATGCCTAGGCATACACATGCACACCCACACACAACCATGCACACATGCATACAAAGACAAGAATGCACACATATACAAATGCACACACAAACCCATATGCACACAAACACATGCATACATATGCACACACATGCTCAAGCATATAGACATAAGACATCTATGCAAGTACACATGCATACATGTAAGCAAATAAAGACAAACACACACATGCAAGCACTAATGAACATGTGTAAGCACATGTTCACATACACATATTCACACACACACACACATAGACACAAAAAGATATGCAAACACACATGCTCACACACACACTCACACCCACACATACATGCGTAACGACACACACACAGTACATATGCATAGACACACACTAGAATAAGAAAATACACACCAACACACACACACAAAGGAACACATGCACACATAATTAGGCAAAAACATGCACACACATAAACACATACACACACACATATATGCACAAACACACCCACTTATAGACACGTGCACACATGCACGAACAAACGTACACATGTATGAACACATGCATGATCACATTCACACAAACACATTCCTACACACACAAAAGAACACATAAACAAATAATTACATATGCACACACTCACAAACATAGATGCACATACTGCACATGCTTGCATGTACACACACACAAATGCACACAAGCATCACACAGACACACATAGGCACAAACAAGCACACATATTCAAATATGCATATACACACACATGCACAGTCACGTGCTTGCATGGACACATTCACGGACACATGCATGTGAAAATGCACACACACACATGCATACATATGTAAATAAGCATGTGCCTACACTAAATTTGCACTTGCATACATGCACATTAGCACGCACATGTGCATGAACACTCACACATATGCGAAAAACACAAACATACTCACTCACACGCATGCATGCAGAAGCACAATGACATCGATATGAGCGCTTGCACAGACATGCACATGCACATGTAGGCACATTAACACACTGAAAGACACACACAAAAACAATAAGTGCACATGCACACACACATGCACATCTATGCACACACATGCACATACACATGCATAAGCACTCAAAAACACATACTTTTGCACACAAATACATACATATGCATAGGCACTCACATACATACACACATTCGCACACACACACACACATGCACACACATACACTCAAAAGAAAAAACATATGCACATACATGCATATAAACACACATACATACACTCAAAAGAAAACACATATTAACATGCATGTTCACACTAATGCACATGCACATGCATATGAATGCATACATACAGACAAACACTTGTAGACATAAGTGTGTGTACATATACATGCATCTACACTATGTACAAACACACACACACATACATCCACATGGCCTTATACTTAAACACAAAAACACACACAAGCATGTACACACACATATATGCACATGCATGCATGTACACACACATGCAAGCACACATATAGACATTTGCACACTCATATAGATTCACAGACAAAGACACTTATACACACGTACACAAATGAATAAGCACATAGGCACACATGGATACACATGCACACATACAAATGTGCACCCATATACACACATCCTCACATGAACACATATGCATGCACACTTACATGCTCACACACACATGCATACAAATGCACAACCACATGCATATACACACACAAGTACATGCACATGCATATGCACACACACAAGCACAAGAACATACATGCATGCACATTCACAAAAACACATAAATATAAGCATGCACATACACACATATATAAGCACACCCATTAATAGACATGAACACTCACATACACACATGTGCATGCCCACACACATGCACACACACAAATACATATATGCATGGACATGCACACACACATACACACATATGCACTTGCACAGTTACACACATAAGCACACACAAAGGCTCACACAGAAGCACACATACATGCACACACAAATGATCACACATGCACACTTATAGACACACAGGCATGCATATAAACCTATAAAAACACACACGCACCCTCATGTACATATGCACATGAACATGCTCATGCATGCACACACATACAAACTCACAAGTATACACAAATACACTTGTGTAGACACATGCACATTTATAAAGCACAAAAATGTACACAAGCACATTCAAGGGTTTGCAAGCATGCACAAATGCATAAACAGAGGCACATGCATACACACACACATACAAACAAACTTATACATGCACGCATGCATGCACACACACATCCAAACACACCAATGCATACATTGTGCAATACCATTGTGTGAATGCATACACTCACAATCACACAATCACATGCACATGCACACACACGCATGCACATGCACAGACCCATGCACATAAGCATGCAAACATGCATATGTAGCCACATATATGGCTTTTATACACTCGAATAACTTACACACTCACACACACATAGAAGTAGACATACATGCACACACACTTTCACACATACCCAGACATTCACATATATGTAGACCCGCATGCACACATAAAGGAAAACATATGCACGAAAACCCTTACACTCAAACATTTATGTACATACACACATGTACAAACATACACATACATAGATGTACAAACATGCACATGCGCACATCCCTATGCATGCACACATTTGCATACTCACATGCACATCAATGAACACACAAAGGCACACACACATATTCCTTTGGGCACACACGCACACACACAACCACACACACATAGCCACATAGGAAAACACACACACATACAAACAAAAATATGCCTACACACATGTATGCACACACAGGCATAAGGAAAAACACAAATATTGCTCGCACACATGCATGCACAATCACACATGCACACATACTCACACACACAGATACACACAGACACCCATACAAATGTACACGCACACACACACACACACACATGCAACCACATATAAACATGTGCATGCATGCACACAGATTCACATATTCAGACAAGGATGCACACATAGACACAAGCTCACACACACACCCATGAACATGAATACAAACACACACCAATGCACTTGTACACACACAAATGTATGCTCAAGCACACACAAACACAAATGCATATATGTGTGCACTCACACACACACACACACACACACACACAAACACCAAACACATACCCCACATCCACATGCACACCATCGTGTACATTTGCATGCACGAACATACAAATACCCACACACTCATGCACACACACACAAACACACCCACATGCACATGATGCACACACAAATACACACATACATACAAAAACACACATACACACACATGCAAACACATGCATAAGGACATACACACACATACACACAGATATGCATGCATACACACACATGCAGTCATGTAGACATAAGCACATGAACACAGACATGCACATGCACATACACATGTGCAGGTACACTCATGCATTTACACATGCATGTGTAGGAACATGGAAACATGCACAAGTGCTTGCATGTTCGAACACATGAACAAATGCACAAATAAACTCACATGCAAGCATGAACATGCATACATATAGACTCACATGCATGCACGTGTGCACATATGCAAACACAGTCACAAAGATGCACACATCCACACACTAATGAATGCACACGCACATGCACACATGTGACAAATGAATACACATAGACACACACACACACACATATGCATATACAAATACAATACAATATGCACATATACATGTATCCACACATGCACATGCACACACACATATGCATAGACATAGGAAAATACACATTCACACACACTCTAATACACAAGCATACACATTTACATAGACATGAAAAAATGACCCAACAAATAAACACACATACACACACATGCACATAGGCATGGACAAACACACATGCATGTGCACACACAATCATGTATATGCTCACATGCACATAAGCATGCACATATGCACCTATACACACTCACTTGTATGCATGCACAAAAGTACTCACACAAATGCTCATACACAAAGAAACATAAGCAGCACAAACATGCTTATGCATAATAAAATAAACACTCACACTCACATGCACACACTCATCAAAACATGTATGTGTAGATAAACATGCATGCATGTACACATACATACATGCACATACACGCATGCATGCACCTATACACATACACAAAAACACATGCACAAAAATAAAACATGCTTATGTGCATAGACATACTCGTGCACACTCACACATTCACACATAAATACACATAGGCACCCAAACATGCACATATGCACATAGGAACACACGGCATGCACACAAACTCATACACATGCACTCACATATGCAAACATGTATGCAATCACATACAATTGAAGACATACACATATGCTTGTAAACACATGCAAACATAGAAACACACACTCATAAACACATGCACAAACAGTCACACACACAAAAATGCTTGCACATGAATTAAAGCATATAAGAACAAACAAACATGCACTATCACATACATGCACATGGACTCCTACACATGCACGCACCCACACACACACGTGTTCCCACATGTACAAGCACATAAGTACACACATATGCACTCATGTAGATGCACACACACAAAACCCCACATACACACCTACAAAAAAGAAACATATACACATGCACCCATGCACACAACCATATTCATGTGTGCACTTACACAACCATAAACACACATGCACTCATATGCACTTACGTAGACAAGCATTTACAAACACACACACATACATACACACACACACACTCACACATATGCACACAAACATGCACACATAAGTACACACATGCTCACACACATGGATGTATAATTGAACATGCATGCAAACACACATGCATGTGCATGACCACACACACACATGTGAACATGCACACATGTGCATATACACACCAACACAAACACATGTACAAGCACATATGAATCCTTGCACATGCACACACATGCTTATAGACATGTGTGCACACATGCATGTGTGCCTACATGCATACACATGCACACATCACACAACCATCCACATGTACACATGTGCATGCTAGCAATTATGAAAGTTACGTAAAAGTTTGCACGAACATACACATGCACACACATGGACATACACATAAGCACATACATACATGTGTGCACACACACACATGCATGCATACACACACACACACACACCTACACGCACATGCAAACATTCACATATACTCACACATACACATGCACATGCACAGCCACACACAGACTTCTATATACCCAAATATTTGCACATAGGGACATAAACCATGCACACATGTATGCAACCATGGACACACACAAGCACACAGGTAGACACATGCACACACACACAAGCAAACTCACACAGAACCACACACATGCACACACATGCATGCATACATGAACACACATGCATATACTCTCATGCACATTCACAAATATACATAGAACACACATAAAATATATAGACATATGCAAAAAAAAGACATGCACATAAACACATGCATATGCAAACACACACACCCCACACATACTAACATATATGGACATGTATGCTCCAACTCACTTGCACACATTCACACATGTAAATACGTACAAACATGCACACACACAAAAATACACAATAACATACACACATGCACTCTAATATGCAGACATAAGCACATACTCACACTTTCATGCACAAGTAGCAAATGCTTGTACATTGATAAACATGTAAATGCACACACACAAATGCAAATAGCAGCCCACATAACCATATACTTGCATGCACATACACGAATGCATAGACACTCACATTCTTATACACACATATGAGTGTGCATGTGTTTGTGCAATGCATATGTCTATGCATGTGTGGGTGTAGTTTTGTTTGTGTGTGAGTGTGTGCTCTTACATATTTGTTCAAGTGCATTTATCTACGCTTACATATTTTTATACGTGTGCTTGTTTATGTGTGTGTGTATATACATATACATGCATGTTCTTCTATGTGTGTGCATGCATATGTGGATGTGTATAGGTTGTGAGTGGTTTTCTACATGTGTGTGCATTTCTATGTGTGGTTGTGCATATGCATGTGTGAAATTATGTGTGTACATGTGTGCAAACTAGTGAATGTGAGTGTGTGTGTGTGTGCATGTGTATGTGTGTGTGTGTGTGGGCATGCATAAAAGCATGTGTATGTGTGTGTCTATGTGAGGGCAGGGGTATTTGTGTTGGCATTTGTATGTGTGTTTGCATACGTGTATGCATGTGTGTATGAGTGTAAGTGTGCACATGTGTGTGTAAGTGCTTGCATTGGTGCATGTGTGTGTTTGAATGTGTGGGTGTGTTGTGCTTCTGTGTGTGCATGTGTGTATGCTTGTGTGTGTCTGTGTGGTACTTACACATATGCATGTCTTAATGTGTGCATGTGTGTGTCTTTGCATACATATGTGTGTATGTGCATAGACACATGTACATGTGTGTGTGTATGTGTGTATATGTGAGTCTGTGTGCATGTGCATTCGAGTGGGAGCATGTCCAAGTGTTTATGCATGTGCAAATGTGTGCATGTGTGTTTATGTGTGTGTGTATGCATATATACATGTGTTTGTCTATTCATGTGCGTGTATGTGTGTGTGTGTTTGTGGGTGATATTGTGGGTTTGCGTGTGCATATATTTATGTGCATCAATTTGTGTGTGTGTGTGTGCTACTTTATGTGTGCATCAATGTGTCCATGTGCAAGTGTCTCTATGTGCAACTATCTATGTCTATTTGTGTTCAGGTGTGTGTGGGTGTATATGCATATACTTATACATTTATGTGTGCATATGTGTTATGCATGTGCATTCTTATATTTGCATATGATTTTACATATGTGTCTATGCTTGTTGTATATGTGTGTGTGTGCATTTGTGTGTCTAATCATGTGTGTGTGCATGTGCATTTGCATGAATGTGTGCATGATGCATGAGTGTGTGCATGTGAGTGTGTGTGTGTGAGTGAGTATGTGTGTGTGTTTGTGCATGTGCATGTGTGTTTGTGTGTGTATATTCACATGCATTTGTGTGTGTGTGTGTGCCTACTTATGTGTATGTGTGTATGCATGTCTCTATGTGTTGTAAGTGCTTATTTGTGAATCTTTGTGTCTATGTGTGTATGCAAGCTTATGTGTATGTTTGTGTGGGCATGCATATGTGTGTGTGTACATGTGTGTTCTCTTGTGAATGTGTGTGCATCTACATATATATGTGTATGTGTATGTGTGTGTTTCTGTGTGTGTGTATGCATGCATGCTTATGTGCTTGTGTGTTATGTGTGTGCATGTGTGCATGCATGTGTGTGTGTGTATGCACACGTGCTTGCTTGTGTGCATGTATATGTGTTTGCATGTATTTGTGAGTATTTGCATGTGTGTGAATACATATGTCTATGTATTTATCATGCATGTGCAAGTGTATTTTTGTCTCTATGAATGCGTTTATGCATGTGTGTTTCTTTGCATGTGTGAATATGAATATGCATATGTGTATATGTGCATGCTTGTGTGAGTATACATGCACATTTGTGTATGTGCCTATGCGTCAGCATTTGTACGTATGCATGTGTCCATGCATGTGTGTGTGTGTCCATTTTTCTATATGAAGGTATGTCTATGAGACAATACATGTGTTGTGAGTGTTAATGTGCATGTGCATAGGCATGTACATATATATGCTTGTGCTTATGCATGTGTGTGTATGTGTGTACTCATGTGTATGTGTGTGTGTGTGGGTGCACGTGTGTGTATCTATCTGTGTGCATATGTGCTTGTGTGTATGTATGCACTTGTGTTGTGCACCTATGTATATAAATCTTCTTGTGCATATGTATGTCTGCATGCATGTGTGTATAGCAGTGCATGTGTGACCATGCATATGTGTGTGTGTGTGTGCAAGTGTGTATCTATGTGTGTGTGCACATGTGTGTATGCTTGTGTGCATTTGCTTGTACATGCATGCATTCATGCATTTTCTAGTGTGCTTGCACTACTATGTTTATCTACTTGTGTATGCTTGTGTGTGTTTGTGAGCATGTGTGTTTGTATGAGTGCTTACTTGTGTGTGTGTGCATATGTGTATGTGGTTGTGTTTGCACATGCATGTATGCTTGTATGAGTGCTTGCTTGTGTGTGTGTGCATATGTTATGTGGTTGTGTGTGCACATGCATGTGTGCACATGTCCATTGGTGCATATCTGTTTGTGTCATGTGCATGTGCATGCACTTTATGTGCTTATGTGTGTGTGATGGTTCATGTTCGTGTCTGTGTGTGCATGTGTCTACATGTGTGTGAGTGTATGTGTGTGATTGTGCATGTGTAGGTGTGCATACATGTCTGCATGTGTCTATATGTATGCTTAAGTGTGTCCATGGGTGTGTACGTTCTTGTGCATGCGTGCCAACGTGAGTGTGTAGAAGTGTGTCTACGGATTTGTGTGTGCATATACATATATTTATATATATGTGTGTGTGTATTTTTGTGCATGTGTGCACATCTTCATGTGTGTTGTGCATGTGTGTCTATATGTTTGTGTGCATGCACATCTGTGCATATGAGTGTGCCTGCTTGTGCACATGTGTGCTTGTGTTCTTGCATGTGTGTGTTTGTGCGTGTCTATGTACGTGTATGCATGTGTGTGTGTCTACATGTGAATATGTTTGTGTTTGTGTATGCATGTGTGTGTGTGTTATCGTGTGCATACATCTATGTAAGGTATCTGTATGTATACGCTTGTGCATGTGTGCATACATGTGTATATGTGCGTGTTTATAGGTTTGTATTTGTATGAGTGTGTAGTGGTGGGGTGTGTGTGTATGCATGTGTTTGTTCATGTAGGTGTGCACCTACATACATGAGTGTGTGCATGTGCATGTACACGTGCACACACATACAAGTATATATGTTTGTGTGTGTGCACGTGCCAGTGTGTGTTCATTAGTGTGAGTGTGCATAGCTATTCATGTGTGTGTATGTGTGTGAATGTGCATGCAAGCACATGCATGTGTGTGTGTGTGAATGTGTGTGTACATTTGCAGGTGTGTGATTGTACATGTGTATACATTTGAGTGCACATTTGTATTTGTACATGCATGTGTGGTGTTTTTTTGTTAGCTTGTGTGCATGCTTGCATGTGCATGTGTGGGTGTGTGCATGCATATGTGCATGTGTAAGTGAGTTTGTGTATGCACATGTTTGTCCTTCTGTGCTACTATGCATGTAAATTTATGTGCATGTGTGTGCATGCACGTACTAGTGTGCATATGTGTGTGTGCATTTGTGTACATATGCACAAGTATGTCTATGTGTGTTTGTGCATATGTTTGTGCACATGTGTACATGTGTGACTTTGTGTGCTTTTGAGTATGTGTGTATGCATGTGTGTGTGTTTGCTTTTGAGAGTGTGTGGGAGCATGTGTTCACTAATGTACGTGTGTGTGCATGCCCATGTGGGTATGTGCTTGTATGTGTGTCAGTGTGCTTGCACACGTGTGCATTTCTGCATGCACATGTGTTTATGTGGATGTGTGTGCATGTATGTATGCATACATGTGTGTGTGGTTGCTTGTACATGCAAGTGTGTGCATGTGGGTGCATGAAAATGTGTTTGCATTTACATGTGCATTTATGTTTGAGAATGTTTTTGTGTGAGAGTGAGCACATGTGTGTGTATATGCAATACATATGCATGTGTGTGTGTGCATGTGCATGCACACACATATGTGCATGTGTATTGATGTTTATGTTTAAATGTGTGTGCTGTGCATGTGTCTATGTTCATATGTGCCAGTACATTTGTGCTTGTATGGGCATATGCATGTGTTGTTATGTGCATTCATGTTTATTCATTTGTGTCTATGCATATGTGTATGTGAGCAAGTTTGTATGTGTGTGCATGTGTAGGGGTATGCATATGCATGTGTTTGTGCATGTGTGTGCCTACATCTATGTGTGTGTGTGTGTGTGTGTTTGCATATGTGCATGTGTGTGTTTATTAGTGTGAGTGTGTGTGTGTGGGTGTTTTTGCATGTGTGAGTGTGTGTGCACATGAGTTTGTGTGTGTGTATGCATGTGTGTTTGCATGCAAGCACATGTCTCTGTGTGTTGGTGCATGTGTGTGTTTGTTCATGTGTGTGTGTGCAAATGTGCATGTACATCTGTGATTGTACATGTGTTTACATTTATGTGAACATGTGAGTGTGTTCGTATGAGTGCAGGTGTGTGTGCATGTGTGTAGGTACATTTATGTGTTCACTTATATATGCATGTGTGCTAGTTTGCATGCATGTTTGATTATGTGGATGTATGTTTGCATGCATACGTGTGTGCATATGTGTTTGTGTTGGTGTGTGTGGGTGTGTGTGTGCATACATGTGCATAGTTGTATCTATTTGTGTGCATGTGTGTGTGTGCTTGCATGATTGTGGCTATTTGTGTAAGTCTATGTGTATGTGCATGTACAGGTGTGGGCATTTGTGTGCGCATCTGTTCTTGTGTGTGTGTGTGTGCATGTGTATATGCACATGTGTGTGTGAGTGCATGTTTTTTGCATGTGTGTGTATGCATCTTAGTGTGTGTTCAAGAGCATGTGCATATGTGTATGTTTTAGTTCATATATGTGTATATGTGATTGTGTATTCATATGTATGTTAATATGTTTGTACATGTGTGTGAGCAGGAGCTGATGTGGGTGTGTTCAAGTGTGTGTCTGTGTAGTTATGTGGGTGCATGTGTGTGTGATAATATTTGTGTGCATGCGTGGGTGCGTACGTGTATACATGTGTGTGTGAGTGTGCATGTGTTCTTATGCTTAAGCATGTGTTCAAATACCTGTGTATGTAAGTGTGTGTATATGTATGTACATACATGGGTACATTTGTGTGTACATGTGTATCAATAGGTTTGCATGTGTGTGCATGCATATGCATTTTTGTAGGTGTGTTTGTATGTATGTGCATATGATTTGTGCATGTGTGCATTGGTGCTTGAGTGTTTGCATATGTCTGTGCATGTGCAAAGGTGCATGTGAGTATGCATATTTGTGTCTATCCTTATGGATGTGTGTGAATTAACGTGTGTGTGTGTGTGTGCTTATATGTGCATATGAGTTTGCATGTGTGTGTGTGCATGTGTAAGTCTTTGTACACATGTGTTCATGTGTATGTGTGTGCATGTGTGTGTGTGTGCATGTATGTGCATGGTCATGTGTGTATGCAAATTCATGTTTCTCCATGTTTGTCTATAAGCATATGTATGTGAGCATGTTTGTCTGTGTATAGTTGCATGTGTGCACATTTGTGACATGTGTGTCATCAGAGTGTGTGTGTGTGTGTGCATCCATTCAAGTATGTATATATGTACGTGTGTGTGTCTATGTGTGTGTGTCTATGTGTGTGTGTGTTTGTGTGTGCATGCATGCATTTGTGTGTTTGTTCATGTCTATGCATGGGTGTGTGTGTGTGTGTGTGTATATATGCATGTCAACATATGTATGTGCATGTGTGTATGTGAGTATCTATGTGTCTATGTACATGCATGGGCATGAGTGTGTGTTCATGTTTGTGTATATATCTGTGTATGTATGTGTGAGTGCTTGTGTAAGGATGTGAGCATGTGTGTGTACATTCATATGTGCATTTGTGTTTGCATGCATGAGTGCATGTGTATGTGCATATGTGTGTGTATATGAACAAGTGTTTGTGGGTGCATGTATGTGCGTGCATATTGATGCATGTGTGGTTGTTTATGTGGGCATGCATGTGTGTGTGGGCCTATATGTGTATGTGTGTTCCTATATATGTGCATGTGTGTTTACATATGTGTGAGTGAGTTTGTGTGTGTGTGTGTACATGTGCATGTGACTGCATATGTGCATGCTTGTGCATTATTATGTGTTGCACTAGTGTGTGTGTGTGTATGCTTTTGTGGATTATGTGCTTATGCATACAAGTGTGTGTTCCTTTATGTGTGTAAGTGTGTGCTTCTTCATGAGCATCTATGTTTATGTGCTAGTGCTGGTGTGTGCATGTGTGTGGGTGCATGTATGTTTGTGCATTGGTGCAAATGTGTGTGTGTGAATCTATATTTCATTATTTGTGTTTGTATGTGCTTTTGTTCTCATTTTCATGCATGTGTTTGTGTATGTTTATGTATGTGTGTGTGTGCGCATGCATGGGTGTGTATGTTTAGGTGTGCATAGATGAACATCTATGTGCATGTACTTGTTTGTGCTTTGGTATGTTTGTCTTCTTATGTGTACAATTACATAAGTACATTTGTATGTTCATGTATCTATGCTTTTGTTTGTTTATGTGTGCATGCTTATGTGTATTTGCAAGTGTGCATGCATGTGTGTGTGTGTGCATGTGTTCATGTGTGTGTGTGCTAATTCTTGCATGTGTGTGTGTCTGTGCGTATGCCTGTGCATGTGCATGAGGGTGTGTGTGTGTGCATGTGTCTATGCATGTGCATGTGTGTCTATATGTGTATGTATATGGATATGTGATTTTGTGTACATGTGAGCATGTATGTGTGTATGTGTGCACGTGTGTTCTTAAGAGTGTGCATGCATATGTGTGTGTGTGTACTTGTACCCATGTGTGTGCGTGCATGTTTTTGTTTACGTGTACACGTGTGTGTGTACATGCACATATGTGTTAATGTGTGTGTGTGTGTATATCTTTGTGAATGCATGTGTGCTTGTGAGCTTGTGTGTTTATGTTCACGTGTTCATTCGTTTTTACTAATGTGTTGTTGTTTGTGTGTGTGTGTGTGTGCTTGTGTGCATTCCTGCATGCGTATGTTCATGGGCAAGTGTGTCTACATTTTTGTATGCATGTTTATCGATGGGTTTGTGTGGGTTTATGTGGGTTTGTTCATGTGTGTTTGTGTGCATGCATATGTGTATAGATGTGTGCACAATTCTATGTGCATGTGTGTGCATTTGTGCATACATGTGTGTGCATGTGTAATATGTCTATGTGTGTGTGTGTGAGTGTCTACATGTTTGTGTGTAGGTGTTAGTGTATGTGTGTGCATGTGTGTATGTGTCTGCACTTGTGTATGTGCTAGTTGCATACATTTGTGCATGTGTGTGCATACATTTGTGTAAGTACATCTTTTTGTGTGTGTGTGTGTACATGTGGGTGTGCATGCGTGTATGTGTGTGTGCTTGAGCATGTGCTTATACATGTGCATACGAGTGTGTGCTTGTACGTCATGTGAAAGCATATGTGTGAGTACTTGTGTGAGCGTTTGTGTGCATGTGCATGTGTATGTATTTATGTTTGTGCACATGTGTCCATGTAAGTACATGCATATATGTGTGTGTTTATCTACAAGTGCATGTGTATGCATGTGTGTGTGAGTGGTGGCACAGGTATACATATGCATATGCATTTACATTTGTTTCTATGTTTTTGGGCATGTATGTGCATGCATGTGCCTATGTGGGCATATGTGTTTGTTTGTGTCATCGTATATATATGTGTGTGTGCATGTGTGTTTGGGTGTGTCCATCTTTCTATGTATGTGTATGAGCATGTGGTTGCGCATGTTTGTGCCTGCATGTGTTTGTGAGAGAGTGCACGAGTACATGTGTTTGTGTGTGTGTTTGTGCATGTCACCTTGTGCACTCATGTGTGTAGATGAGCATGTGTATATGTGTGTGTGTGTGCATATGTTTGAGTGTGTGCCTACAAGCATGCGTGTGTGTGCATGTGCCTATATGTATGCATATATGTGTGTGTGTCTTTTGTGCATGCTTCTATGTGTGTGTGTGTGTGCTTATGTGTGCATGTGATCATGTATGTGCTTATGCATCTCTATGCTTTTGTGTGTGTGTGTGTACTTTTGTGCATGTTTGTTCTTGTGGGTGTATGTGCATTGGTGAATATGTGTGTGTGTGTGAGACATGTGAGTGTGCAAGCTTGCATTTGTGTGTGAGTGGGTGTGCGTGCATGTGTGTTTGAGTTTTTGTGTTTGTATGTTTGCTTATTTGTGTGCATGTGTGTGTTTGTGTGTGAGTGTGCATATGTGTAGGTTTATGTATGTGTGTGTGTTCTGTTTGCATTGTATGAGTGCATGTAGGTGTGGGTATATGTGGATGTGTGTGCATGTGTATATGTGTGTCTCTCTGCACATGTGTGTGTGTATGCATATGTAAATGTGTATACATGTTGTGGGGGTGTGTGTGTGTGTGCATATGCATGTGTGTGGGCATACATGTGTTTTTATATCTATGTGTTGGCATGTGCTTGCATGTGTGTGCATGTGCTTACATTAGTGTGGGTGCATATGTGCTTGTGTTTGCCTACACAAATGAGTGTGTGTGTATTTTTGTGCATGTGTGTATGAAAGTGCATGCATGTTTGTGTGAGTGTTGTTGTTTGTGTGCCTAGATGTGTGCACATGTAAGTGCATGTGAGTGCATGTGGGTGTGGGTTTCTATCTTTGTACAAGTGCATTTGTGCTTGTCTATCCATTTTTTTGTTTATGGGCAAGTGTTTATTGTATGTGTGAGTGTGTGTGCATATGCATGTGTTTCATTGTTTATGTATGCATATGACTACATGTGTGTGTGTGTGTGTGAACATTCTTGTGTGTGTGCATGCATTCGCTTGAGTGTATTGTGTATATGTAAGTGCCTGGCATTATGTGTGAGTGAGTGTTGACAAGTGTGTATTGGTGTGCATGTGCAGGTGCATATGTGTGCATATGCATATGATTATGTTTATGTGGCATGTTTGTGCATGTGTGTACACTTGTCTGTGTGTGAGTGAGTGTGTGTGCTATGCTTGCATGTGTGTTAGTGTGTTTGTGTGCATGTGCATGTGTGCATGCATGTGTGTTTGCATGTGTGCACATGTGCTTATGTGTGCATGTACGTGTATGTGTTAGTGCATATACATTTGTATTCCTTTATGTGCATGTATTTATGCATGTGGGTGTGCATGTTTGTTATTTTTTGTATGCATGTGTACGTTTGTCTTTTTGTGTTGTTGTGTGCATGGGCATGTGTGTGTACAAGTGTATGTGTGTGTGTGAGTGTGTGGATGATATGATATTGCATGTGTATGCATGTGTATTTGTGTGTGTGTACGTGTATGGGGTTGGAGTAAGTGTGTATGCAGGTGTTTTTGCATGTGCATGAGCATGCTTATGCACCTATGTCTCTCTCTCTCTATGTGTGAGTGTGTGTTTGTGCATGTGTTTATGTGCATAGGCATATGCACATACATATATGTGTTTTTGTGCACATACACATGTGTGTGATCATTGGTGTGGATCTGTGTGGGTTTTCTTATTTGTGTGCATGTGTGTGTTTGCGCATATGTGTGTGTGTGCATATAGGAAGATATGTATGCATGTGGGTGCATGTTTATTGGTTCAGGTGTTTATGTACATGTGCATGTGTGTTATTGTGCTTGTGTCTGTGTGTATACGTTTATTCTTGTGTGTGTTTTTGTGTGTGCTTTGTGTAGTTGTGTGGGTGTATGGGTATATGTTGTGTGTGTGTGTGTGCATATGCATGTGCTTGTGGGTATGAGTGTGTTTTCTTGTGAAGGTGTGCATGAATGTGTGTATATTTGTGCATTTGTTTGAGTGTCCACATGCATTCACGAGTGTGTGTGTGTGTGTGCTTGTTTGTTTGTGTTGTGTTTATGTGATTATGTGCTTGTGTGTCCACGTGTTCGCATATGTGTGCCTACACATGTCTATATATGTGTGTGTGTGTGTGCTTATGAGTATGTGTGTGTTTTTCTATGTGGGCATGCAAATTTGCATGTGCATTTGTGTGTGCATGTGTGTGGTTGTTTGTGTGCTTACATCTACATGCATGTGGATGCATACAAATGTGTGGGAATGAGTTTGATTCTATGTGCATGTCTACCAATTTTCATGTTTATGGTGAGTCTTTTGTGTGCATATGTGTTTGTGTACATGTGTGTGGTTGTGTGTGTGTGTGTGCATGAGTGCACACTCATGTGCATGCATTCATGTGAGTGGGTTTTGCATGATGGAGTGCATTGCACTATGTGGACGTGTGTGTGTGTTAATGAGTGTGTGTGAGGGTGCATGTACTTGTACATTTTGTGTGTATATGCATGTGATTGTGTTTGTGCATATATGTGTGTGAGTGTGTGTGTATACATGTGTGTATAATTGTTAGTGTACGAGGGAGTGTCAGCATATGTCTGTGTGTGCTATGCTTGCATGCATTTAGGTGTGTGTAGATGTGTATTTGTGTGTCTGGGTATGCATACATGTGTATATTCATGTGTGTATGAATGTGTGTGTACATTTGTTCTTGTGAGTGTATACGTATATGTGTTTGAGCATTTGCATGTGTTCCTCTATGTGTGTGTGTGCATATGTGTGTGCATCTGTTGTTTTTTGCATGCATGTGTGTACATGTGTGTATTTGTGTTGTTGCATGCATGTGTATGTGTGTGTGTGGAAGTGTATGTGTATGGGTGAGTGTGTGTGCATGTGTGTGGGTTTGCATGTGTGCATATGTATATGTGTGTATATGTGTGTTTGTGGGGGGGGGGGTGAGTTTTTATGCTTGCGTTTGTATGCACCTGTGTGTGTGCGTTTATGTGCATAAGCATATGCACACAAGTATATGTGCTTTTGTACTTACACATATGTGTGTGTGTGAATTGGTATGAATGTCTATGGATTTGTGTGTATATGTGCATGTATGTGTGCTCATGCATGTACATATGTATGCATATGGGTGCATATATGTGTTTTTTCATGTGTTTATGTGTGTGTGTGGATGTGCATGCATGTGATTATGTATATGTGTCTACATGTTTGTGCTAGTGTGTGTAGACATATGTGTGTGTGTGTGTGTGTTCGTGGCTTACATGAGGTTGCTGATGCTTACAAGTGTGCGTGTGTTTGTGTGTATGTGTGTGTGGCTATATGTTGGTGTGTGTGTGTGTGCATGTGCATGTGTATATATATATGTGTGCCTATGCATGTGTGTATTTTCATGTGCATGAGTGTCTACACATGCATGCAGGTTTGTGTGTGCATTTTTGTTTGTGTTGTGTTTGTGTGGGTGAGTACATAGATGTGTGTGTTTGTGTTATTTTATATGTGTCTACACATGTGTATATGTGTGTGTGTGCATGTGTGTATTTGCATGTGTGTGCTTATATGTGTGCATATGTGTTCCTTTGCATGTGTGTTTGTGGGGTTGTGCATGTGTATGTTGCTATGCATAAGAAATTATGTACATGAGTGTGTTGTTGTATGTTAGCATTTACGTGTGCCTGTGTATGTATGTGTGTGTTTTTGGGTTTATCCATGTGATTGGGTTTGCATATGTGTGCATATGCATGTGTGTTCTTGTGTACAATTGTGTGTATGGGCGTGTGTGTGTGCACTTATGTACAAGTGTGTGTTTGTGAGTACATATGCATGAGCATGCATTTGTGTGTATGGGTGCATGTGTATGTGTTTGTGGTGTTTGTTTGTTAGCATGTGCACGTGTGTGTAAGTGCATGTTTGTGTGTGTGTGTGTGTCTGCATAGGGGCACATGTGTTTGGGGGTGGGTACATGTGCATGTGTTTGTTAGTGTGTACTATGATCTTTCATATGTATGTTTGTGTGATTGTGTGTGTGTATATATATGCATAGTCATACATGTGTGTGTATGTTTGTGCATATGCGTGTGTGTGCATGTGTGCAAGCATGTGTGTCTTCGTGTGTCGGTTTGCATGTGTGCATGTGTATGTGCTAGTGTAATCACACGTGCTTATGTGAATGTGTGTGTATATATTTTTGTGCATGTGCATTTGTATGTGTGCGAGTGTATGTATTTGCATGTGCATATGGGTGTATGTGTGTGTTTGCATGTGTTTATTCTTATGTGTGTGTGTGCTCATGCATCTATGTATATGTTTGTGTGTGCTTGTGTGTGTATGTGTGACTTTGTGTACATGTGAGTGTGTGTGTGAGGGTGTGCAAGCACATGCTTGCATGCTTGTGTGTGAATGTGGGCTTGTGCATGTTTATGACTATGCAATTATTTTTGTGTATATGCATGTGTGTGGGCATGTGCATGCATGCTTAAATGAATCCATGCACATCTGTGTGTGTGCAAGTGTGCATGAGTTTGGGCTTGCATGGGTGTATGGGTGCATGTGTTCATATATGTGTGTGTGCTTATTTGCTTTTGCGCATTGGCATGTGTTTGTGTTTATGTGTGTATGTCTATATATCTGTGTGCTGGTTTGAATGCATGCTTGTCAGTGAGTGAGTGTGTGTGTGTGTGTGTAAGCATGCACATGTGTATTGAGTGTGTGAGTCTATGTTTGTGTGTGTTTGCATGTGTGTCTGTGCATGTGTATGTGCATGTGTGTGCTTATTTATATGTGTTTGTATGTGTTCATGTGTGTGCATGTGTGTTTGCATTTGTGTGTTTGTTGGTTCATGTTTGTATGTGTGTATTTATGTATGTGTGCATATTAGTGTGTGGACAAGTGTGTGTTTATGAATGCATGTGTGTATGTGTCTTTGTGCATTCATGTGTATGTTTGTGCATTTGTGAGTTTGTGTGAGTGCATGCATGTGTGGATGTGTTCATGCATATGTTTGTGTGCATGTGTGCATGTCTATGCATATGTGTGTGTGTGCATTGGTTGTGTGTGGGTGTGTATGCATGTGTGTATGAGTGTGTATGTATGTGTGCCTATGCATTTGTTTTCTGAGTTTGTGCATGACCATCTGTGTGTGTGTGCATGGGCATAAGTCTGTGTGCATGTGTCTCTTATGCACACACACACACACACACACACACACACACATATATATATATATATATATATATATGTGAGTGTGTTCTTATGCATGTGTGTGTGTGCACATGCAAGTGTGACTGGGTACACAGACATGTGTGTATGTGAGTGTGTGTGCAGGTGTATGTGTGTGTGTGCATGTTCTTATGCATGTCTATTTGAGTATCAGTACAAGTGGGCTTGTGTGCATGTGTATGTGTATGTCAATGTTTGTGTGTGTGTTTCCATTCTTACATGCACATGTTTTTGTGTGCGTGAGTGCATGTTTGTGCACGTGTCTATGTGTCCATCTGTGTGTGCATGCATGTATATGTTTGTGCATGTGTGTGTGCATGTGCACATGTATGTCAATGAGTGTATTTACGTGCATGCACGTGTGTGTTTGTGTGCTTGCATGTACGTTTGTGTATGTGTGTAGAAGTGTGCATACCATGTTTGCGTGTGTTTGCATGTGTTTGTGTGAGTGTATGTTTGTGTGTGTGTGTGTGTGTGCATGCATGCAACACATGAGTAGGAATACATGTGTGCATGTCTATGTGTGTGAGTGTGTGTGGATGTGTACATGTGCACATGTTTGTGTCTGTGTGTGTATGTGTGTGTGGGCATGTGCTTGTGTTTGTGTGTGTATGTGTGCATTTAGGTTCATGTGCCTGTGTGTTTGTGAGCATGTCTATGTGTGCATGTGTTTTTGTGTGCGTGTGTGTCTATGTGCAAGTGTTTGTGTGCATGTGAGTTTTTGGGTATGCTTGTGTGTGTACGTACATTTGTGCACATGTATGTATTGTGTGTGTGTGTGTATATATGTATGCTTGTGTGAGTGTATATGTGCATGTGTGTTCATTTGTGTGTGGGCAGAGTGTGCATGGGTGAGCATGCATGTGTGTGTACATGTATGTGTATGTGTTTGCTTCTTTTCATGGATGTGTGTGTGTAAGAGTGTGCATGCATGTGTATGTACATGTGTGTTTATCAGTGTGTGTTTATAACAATATGTTTATTTGTGCATCTACATGTAAGTGTATGCGTGTGCGCATGTACATGAGTATAAGTTAATTTTTAGGTGTGTGATTATGGACATGTGCATGCGTCTTTATGCATGTCTATGTGTGTTTGTGTGTGCCTTTAACAAAATGCATGTCTGTATGCATTTATCTTTGGCTATGTGTGCATGTGTGTGAATGGGTGTGCATATATGCATGAGTGTGCAAGAGTTTGTGTGTGTATGTGTGTTTGAGTCTATTTGCATATGTGTATGTATGGTTGTGTGAGTGTGCATGTGTTTGTGTGTGTGATTGTGTGTGCATATGCATGTGTGTTTATGTGTATGTGTGCATATGTGTGTGTGTTTGCATATGCATGTGCATGTGTATGTGAGCATGTTTTATTGCATATGTGTATGTATTTGTATAAGGGTGTACGGGTGTGAATGCATGTGCATGTGTGAGTGTGTATGTGTTCATGTGTGCGTCAGTGTCTATGGGTGTTTTTTTGGTTAGTGTTTCTGTATGGGTGTGTATTTGTGCATGTGTGCATGTTACGTGCACATGCACATGTGTGTGAAGTCTTGTGTATGAGTGAATGTATGTGCTCATGCGTATGTGTGCATATGTGTGAGCTTGAGTTTATTAGTGCAAGGGTGTGTTTGGATTTGCATTTGTGTGCATGTGTGTGCATGTGAGTGTGTATTCTTGTGTGCATGCTTGCATATGTGTAGGTGTGTAAGCATGCCTATGTCTACATGTGTGTGGGCATGCATGACTGTGTTGCTTATGTGTGTGATTATTTGCATATGCATACATTTGCCTGCGTGTTTGTGTACATGTCTGTGAGTGCGATTTTGCATTCACTTATGTGAAAGTGTAGATGTGTGTTGGGCATTGGGTGCACGTGTGTGTGTAAGTATGTGCATGTGTGCATGCATGTCTGTTTGTTTCTATATGAATGTGAACATGTGTACATTTATATGTGCATGATTGCATGAATGTGTATGCATGTGTGTGTGTGTTTGTTAGTGTGTGTATGCAAGTGTGTGTAGTTGTATTTGTGTGCATGTGTGTGTATGTGCGCTTGTATGTGTGTGGGTGCAAGCATATGTTATTGTGTGCATGCATTCCTGTACTTTTGAACGTGTGTGTGCATCTAAGTGCCTATTCATGTTCATTTGTGCATCTAAGTGTGAGTGTGGTTATGTGTGTGTGAACATCTATATGCATGTTAGTGGATGTCCATG